>RJVU01035834.1:1802980-1828874 GCA_003731715.1 Anabarilius grahami
ACACACACACACACACATATATATACATACACACACACACACATATACATACACACACACACACACATATATATACATACACACACACACACATATACATACACACACACATATATATATATTTATTAGTTACAGCAAGTTAGGACGAATGAACACTAAAACACTAATAAATGTACATACTAGGCAATAGAATAATTTATAGAGTTAATTTTATCACTTACGGTTACTTTCATCATACCATCAAATAGTGCCTTCTAATGTAATTACAACAGGCATTTTCCTCTGAGTAAATGCCTTCTGATGTTGTCCATCTTACAGCCAACCATCATACAAGCCACATACAACACTATACTCCATTTATCACAGACATCTTTTGATCATCTCAAGTGCATCTGCAGGCTAACAGAGGAAGAAGAGTGGTAGGTTGTCAAATGGGCGGATGGATATGCTCTAATGTGCTTCGCCTCCAGTCTGTTTGACGCCAGGACGGGTGAGAGACGAGGGAAAGAGAGGCAGGAAAGAAGGAAAAAAACTCCTTCATGTCGGTGTCTGTAAAACAGAGCAAAGGTCGACAGACGCTACACCATTTCATGAAAGGTATGCAAACTATTGTTAATACATCTAGCCGAAAACGACGGTTCAGCGGTCACTTATCAACTTTATTCCAGTAGGGATGGTGGCTTTTCCGCAGGGGGTGTTGAGAAGTGATTGAAAAAGTTTCCTTGCTGTTTTTTTTTCCCTTTTTGTGCGAATGAGGTGAGGAAAACACGTGAACGAAGTATATTTCCATTTTATACAAATAATATTTAAAACATTTCGAACATGTTACATACAGTTATTTAAGTTGTAACGGTTATTTGGGTTTAATTAAACCGCAAATGTAAATCGCTAACTGGTAAACATTACAAAAATACATAGTTGTGATTTTAGAAAGTTTTTAAAACGGATAATGTTATCAAAAATAAAAGCGGTTTGAATTTAAATTCAGTGCCCATGTTTTGAACTCAATCCCACAAAGTTGCGGCTAAATGTAGCTTAGCTTCACTCCTTTATTGAGCTAATAAATACTGTTTAACACTTATCCGCATATTTTTAAATACAAAACCTCATAAGGATCAAATAAACAACAGTGTATTTTAATAATAATCGGTGTGTATTAGAAGAAAGTGGCTGTTCGCATTCTTGTAAGGAGAGATTTGCGTGTCGTGGCGTGTCTTACTGGCTGTGTCTCAAAACCTACTGCCCACTCAGACAGCATCTTGGGGCTTTATAATCTCAAAAAAACTAGGCTCAAACTTTCTAAACGTGCCTGTGATGCGCCAAAATGCTGTCTAGATGGGCAGCTGCTTCGGTTTTGAGGTAGAGTTATCGAGTCTGTCTTATTTGAACCCCTTGAAAACACATTCACAGGTCTTTGTTTATCGTTTAGCCACCAAGTCGTCCATCTGAGGGGTGAAGTTTACGTTTTACCATCTCTTTGATCGTTACCATCGAGCATTTGAGCTGGTGTGATGAGCTTTTGTCATTCATCCATGTGTGCAGTCTTTGGGAATATCCATGGTGTCCCTCTCAAAGTTCATCATTGAAGCATTTGTGAAGAGATTTATATAGGTTTTTGGGGTTTAAATTTTGTCTGTGTAGTCTGGGACTTGTTTGTTTGTTGGAGTGTTGCTGAACCTTGTAGATAAAGTGCATGCACAAAGGCAGATGCTGCACTTTAAATGACATTTTTCAAAGTATCAAATGCATTTAAAAGCCATCAGCTTGTTTTTGACCTTGACAGAGGGGAGGTTTAGATGCGGTCAGCTTGTAACATGTTAACAGAGATGGAGTGCATTCAGAGAGCAGCATCACCATGTTCCTGGCTTTCATGCATTGCATGAGAAGATTCTGATTTGTGAGTATTATTGCTCAGTTTTTTTGCATGGTGTTGCATAAAGAACTATCTTATGACATATAGGTCTTTTCAGCAATACCACATGCATTCCAACTCGACTTACTTTGATGTCCAGTACGTACACTTGTCATTTCTTTTAGGCAGGATAGAAATTAAACAGCCTTTGTTGGTAAATATTATAAACACGATTAAAAATATACATAATAAATAGCCAGTGAATGAAAGTAAACCTTACGAACAATGGGTCTCATTCTCTAATAATTGTGTGGGTATTTATATGCACTGGAGAACTTCTCACAGAAAAATTCCACCTAATTCACAGCACGTGCGTACGCACATGGATTTGTTCTTGCGATAATGATTTTGGAGGTTAGAAATTTGCATAAAACACACCCAAACCATGTCCATTTTCTGGCTTTCTGCACACCTTTTCCTTTCGTCACTCTCATTAAACATGACGCTCTCACCTGAGAGCACGCGCAGCAAGATCCTCGAGCAATGCCAAGTGTGCCGCCATCCAAACAAGTTTAAATGCAATACACTTTTAATACAGACCTAGATTTCAGACCTCTGATCATCCAGTATGTATATGCAACATTTGAAAATATGAAATATGTATATACAACATTTTATCTCAACACACGAGTGTGATTTTTACATGTGGTTTCAGTTGTTCCTGCATTTTTTTCGTGAATTTATAACAAAAGTTATTGATTAATCAGGTTTTGTTCATGAAAATGTTGGTACGCAGATTTCACGCACAAATCCGTACATACGGTTAGTGAATGAGACCCGTTGAGTATGCCACATGATCAAGCATTTGTTCAAGTATTTGGATAATATGATGGAGAAAAACTATTGTTTTAATATAGTGGATCTAAGATTGTAATAAAAAAAAGTTGGTTGATATTAGGGCTGGGTAAAAAAATATCGATTTCTCGATTTTAATCGATTCTAATTTTTATGAACCGATATCGATTCTTAAATCCCAAGAATCGATTAGTCTAGTCTGATTTCAGTTGATGAATGAGCAGAATATGTAGCGCCTCCCATCCAATAAATTGCAATAATCTTTGTGCTTTGTTACTTTTGATATGAAGCAAAGTCTCAGATTTCAAATGGCGTCCATCTTATTATCAGATTCAAAAAATAAATACCGTTTTGGCGCTGTTTAATGTGGTGTGACAGATCGCTGTAGCGCCTCAGTTAAAGAGAAGCGGAAGCACGAGCGCATGTGAACATCCTCTCCTCCGCTTTAATACCAGTTACAGAAGGGAAATAAACATAACTAAACATCTGAAGGTATGTTAAAATATACAGTACAACTTACCGAAATCCGTATCATGTCTCGTGTAATCGCTCAATCAGTGTTTCAACCTTGGAAAGACGTCAATAAAACAGCTTGTAAACAATGTAACGTCACATTTACCTCAGAAAAACATATTCAGTGACCATAAACTCATAAGTCAGCTAGAAAAGTGTCCTCTAGAAAGCAACATTCTGTTAAATATAGCTATGCACCGTTACATATTCATTATAATTTTTAATGTTCTTCAATATTTAATGCATGTTTGAATAAATCAGTTATGACAGCCGCGATTTAAATGTTTATATTTCAAAAAAACGAATTGGAGTAGAAATATGATTTATGTCATTCTAAACTTTATTTATAATAAAAACATCATTGAGTGTAATTTAAGTGTTTGTATATAAATAAGTTAATTTAACCTTCAATATTATTACAGTAGTACCATCTGACTTACATGTGTAGTTTACAGCATTATTTGAGAGATTTTTTTTCCTCTAGAAAATTTGCCATGTACTGTAACTGAAATACTACATCCAAAATAATCGAAATCGAATCAAAAGCATGTGAATAGCAATCGAATCGAATCGTGAAAATTGTCAATACCCAGCCCTAGTTGATATACAAACATTGTAGCCAATAGTGTTGTCAAAAGTACCGACCGGGATACCAAGTCGGTACTGAAATCTTTGAGCGCTGTTGAGCAGATTCTTAAACACCTCTGATTGGTCGTTGTGTTCACGCGCTCATCAGATGAAACGCAGACATGTCTTTTTTTGAATGTTAAAAGATCTTCTTTCTCTTTTTCATATTAAAATTTTTTTGATAAGTGGAGCTGTGTCATTGTAATATTTGATTGAAAAATATGTCAGCAGTCGTATTTTTCTTCTGCATTGGTTGAAGTCTGTTCTTAGCAGCTCGATTTTAGTTCCTTGCAATAGCAGAATTTGTTTCCATCGAGCCTCTGAATATCTGCCAACGTGTAACATCTGTCACATAGATGTTCATGTGAGCGCGCACATCTGTTGTCGATCTTGAGCTGTGACCTGATCCTGGATAATATCGATCAAAATGAATGTAATGCATTGAAGATGTATATCTTTTTCTCTGCGTTCTTGGTAGTATTTGAGATGGTGAGAACAATAGCGTGGTTATTGTTTATGTGCAGCATAAAGAGGGTCTATCCCTATTTGTGTAGATGATGTAAGGCTCCAGGGATGGACAGACTGGATGGTGTCAAGCAATTAAACAGCCCCCCTCGTAACGACTGCATCTTTGGATGGGTGTGACCTTATTTACAAAAAGAGAAATTATCTGGTTCTGGATTTGTAAGAGCCTTACTTGTCTGATCATAGTCGAACTGATAAAATCGTAAGGCTGTGTTTCTGTCTTGCATCTGTCGTGCTCTTAAATGTCACTGAAATGTTAGATGGCTCTTTCAATCTGGCTATTATACCTAATTGTATACGTAATTTGATTTTAAGGATAATGCATGGGTTGAAGCCCACTAGAGGCATTGCGACTGCACGACAGTCCTTGTAATAAATCAATTGATCCAGTAGAGAATAAAAGCACCTCTTCCTTGGTCTGGAGCTCTATTAGTGTCTCCAGGGACTCCATTATGATTTAGAAGGCTGATTTCATGTGTAATTTTGCAAATGGCACTGCCCTTGAATGTATATCATAATTATAAAGCAGCATTAAGATGCACATCTTCTGATAATCATGTTGCGGTTGTGGTCAGCATTATTCTTTCTCATTATTTGGGATGAAGCAGATGACTGTCAATTTTAATTTTATGGCCTTAATAGACTCACGCCAAACATTTCTTCTTTGCTTTTTAAAGCAAAATGGCTTCCTCTCCATGAAATAAGAGCATAGAAAGAGTAAAAGCTTTAAGTGGGAGGCTTTTGTGACTGCTAGAAAAATCAATATGGGTAATGCTTTCTGTGCTTCTTATTTTGCAAGTGGAGCAGCTGAGTGTGAAGGCAGGATGGAGATAGGGAACAGGGAAGTGTGTGTTTGTGTATTGAGCTTCTATATTGCTGGTCTGAGTCCTCTACTTCCTATTGTTAAAGCTTTGTTATCATCAGTCCCTCAGCAATAAAGAGAGGCAGAGTGTGCTGGTTACAAGCTGATTGCTTGTTTCTGCTGATAAGCAAGACGTTTTGGTGTGTGCCGCCGTTTGCCATTGATCAGAGCAGTTTAAAATAATAATACAATTAAGCTCTGTTGGCACAATTTGGCAGCATATGTGACGTAATATTCATTACCACAAAATAAATACTTGTCCCTCCGTTTTTTTTAAAACATACTACATGTACAGTACATGGGCAGCTCCATGGTTAAATGTTGACGTACATGCTGTTTTGAAGGTAAAGCGTCAAATTATACATGCTTACGTCAGTCTAGTATGAAAATAGCTTGTCGGTTTTACAGCTCCTATCATAGCTGTGTAACTATGAAATATTATGTGCAATGATCCAAGAGGAATGTTTACATCCCAAAAATCACAAAACAGGAATTACGTCAGTGACAAATGGGGTATGAATTTGACACCTGCCCCCAGCGAAATGCAGGTACTTTTTCCTCAGTAATGAGTAGTTTTTTTTTGCTTATGTCATGTGACAGGTGACTTAACCAGTCAACATTTGATACATACTGTTTCTTGTATGCAAACATTATAGCTCATATAACACACATTTTAAAGAAGAATTAATAGACATATTTAAATGTTTTTATTTTTTATTTTAAACCCTTGATGTACATATCCCTGTATACTTGCTAGTAACTACCTTGCTATTACTGCAATTTTTGAATGACTAATCAATTTTTCTTCTGTTCAGTTAATCCAGCAGAAGCTGTCGACAGAGCTAAACTTTGGGGTCCATTTTTTTTTTTTTTTTTTAATAAATTAATAAATTATTCCAGCAAGGACGCATTAAATTGATCAAAAGAGACAGTGAGGACTTTTATAATATTACAAAAGATGGCTATTTCAAATAAATGCTTTTCTATTCAAAGAATCCTGAAAAACGTTTCCAGTGTGGTTCATGGATTCTTGTCCATGGAATGCATCACCTCCCGTATTTTGCTGGTTAAAGGGATAATTCACCCAAAAATTACAGTTATCCCATGATTTACTCACCCTCAAGCCATCCTATTTGTATATGACTATCTTCTTTTAGACTAACACAATCAAAGTTATATTAAAAAATATCCTTTCTCCTCCGAGCTTTATAATGGCAGTGAAGCAAAGCGAGGGGTTTTGTAAGAAAAATATCCATATTTAAAACCTTATAAACGAAAATAACTAGCTTCAGGCAGACGGCCTACACAATTCAACTTGCACCAAAAAAGTAACCCCTGATGCGATGTAGGAGTAGCCTAAGCTTAGCCGCCTCTCGCGGTTCAAACTCAAGCTCCTCTTCTCTTATATTGAAATCCTCCGATATTTCTTTAAAAATTCTCGTTTTAGACTTCTAATTCATGACCGGTGTTTTGTTTTGCTCTATCCTCTGTGCTTCGGCGTTTGTCAATGCGTCATGCGTATGGTCAGAGGTTACTTTTCCACCATAACTCAACTTTACCGGAAGCTAGTTATTATAGTATATAAATATTTAAATATGGATATTTTTCTTACAAAAATGCATCACTTTGCTTCAGAAGGTCTTTATTAACCCCCTGGAGCCGTGTGGATTACTTTTATGATGGATGGATGCATTTCTTTTGGACTTCAAAATCATGAGCGCCATTCACTCCCATTATAAAGCTTGGAAGAGCTGGGATATTTTATAATGACTCCGATTGTGTTAGTCTGAAAAAAGATAGTCATATACACCTAGGATGGCTTTAGAGCGAGTAAATCATGGAATAATTTTCATTTTCAGGTGAACTATCCCTTTAATCATCACAAGCAAATTGCAATTGAGGATTTTTTAAAAACTCGAATTTAATCACCCTAATTGAACCCCTAACATTACTTTTTACATTTATCTGTTGAACTGCAAAATTAGATTTGCACTCCTGGTGGAAGACAATGACATGTCAATTAAAGCTTGTGCTATTAATATCAGGGATTGTTTGATTGCTCCTGCTTCCGTTGTATATATATTGCCTGTACACAAACAGGGCTTGAACAATATAGGGGCAGCTCTGTTGTACTGACACCGATGGTGAAGTGGGAAGAGATGACCTACTTCACTTACTGTTTGGAGATGTTCGGCCGTTGCTCGCCCATCTTAACTGCACCTTTCGTGGTGTGGTTTTAACAGGACAAACACCGTAGTGGTCTGGAGAGATTTGAATAGTAACATCTTGTCCCGGAGAGCCAATGGGCTGATGTTTGGCAGCTGAAGAGGTCAAGGGGAAGGGATGTGGCTACAGGAAGTGCCTCTCAGAGGTCTTATATCCTCTCTGTCCTGGTTACATTTGCAACTTTTTCAACAGCTGTGCTGTGCTCCTGCTCGCTCTCACCATGGGAGCTCCCTGGGTGGGGCAGCAGGAGGCTGTTGCTTACAGATTCAACACAATGAGTCTGTTGTAGTTCACCATAACACATGGGAGATGTGTACATCCTAACAGTTATCTGCAAGACCCCAGATGTGTGCGTACGTGTGTTGTTTTTATAACTGAATAGGTGGTAGCTTTTTTTGTGCACATCCTTTGGACACTTTTCTTTTTCTTTTTTTTTTTTAAGATGCAGGCACTAATGTAGTGGTTTTAAATGTGTGGTCACTTGTTTCAAAACTCATAAGTAGTCTAATTGTATTGTCCAAATATTAGATACAATCTGAACCAGTTTTTCACAACTGTGAAGAGCTGAATAGCTGGAGGGTTATTTTTCGTCATCCATAAAAGGCTATGTACTGCTATGAGCTGAATGTTTTAGTAATCCCAGTCTGAATATACATGACTTTTCCAGTCATTTGTGGTTTACTGGATAACAAAAAGAATGAATTTACCTTCATTTTTCAGGTCTACAAAGTAGTGTTGTCAAAAATAACAATATTTCGATATGTATCGATACTGAAATATCTGAAACGGTTCCAATACTCCTTTTCTGCAATATCGATACACATGCTAGCCATGCGTTCTTACTCTCTCTTCTCTCCGACGGCGCATTGACACACACCCTCCTCCTCTCATTCACTCGTCTCATTCGGTCCGGTTGAATAGTGCTTGTATTGCACATAATTGTAGTCATTCCCGCAGGTTTCGTGCTCACACCAAAAGCACGCGCACCACTGATCTATAAAGCCACCTCTCAAACAGCTCACGAGTACAAAATTGACTCCTTTTTTGTGGCTTATTGCCCTTAAACAGTCAAAAACATACAAAATTACAGTATTGTGACAACACTACTAGAAACCACACTTTTTAAAATGAGGCTACCTCATATATCCAGGTTTTCCTAGATACAAACAGATTTTGATGATGGGGTGCATTAAAATAAGAAATATCTTGATTTTCAGTTGTTTTAGTTTATTTTAAAGCTTATTGTAAATAATTTAAGTTTGCTGTAGTCACCATTTCCTTTCCTTGTTGTTTTTCACATTTTTAGCCGCCTCCTAATTTTAAATTAGATAATATAAGGTTACGAAAGCTATATGCATAATTATTAGATTTTAGTATTTTGTTGTTGTTGTTTAAACACTTATTAGATTATAGAATTTAGAGTATAGAAGATCCATTCAAGTCTCTCCTGTCAGATATTTGTCATCATTATAAATTGCCTACATATGTTTTTATTTCCAAACTAATGTCACTTTCTCTTTTTGTTGCAGGTGCCCCTTCTCGAAGTGTCAACCTCTGGCCACAACCAATATCTGGCATGGATTAGTCTCTGATATCTAATAGGTGTCTCATCAGTGTTTTCAGCCTTAATTCCTCAGTTGCCCTTTACACTAATTTTCTGAGTGGTTGTGACCCAGTTCCACCCCCTGCTTCACTGCAGGCCTTCCTGAGCCCTGAGCACCAGCAGCTGCGTCCTGCTTTAACTTCCTGTCCTTGGTCTTGCAAGGCTACGCTTGTCCACTCCCCACCCCCCCCCACATACACAGACACGCACATAATCATCTTCCTGGCACACTGCTGGTCGAGAGTGCTTCAGATCCCACTTCCTGGTGCAGCCCAGCACTATGACCTCCATGTCCAGTCTGTTCTCCTTCACCAGCCCGGCGGTGAAGCGGTTGCTGGGCTGGAAGCAGGGTGACGAGGAGGAAAAATGGGCAGAAAAGGCTGTGGACGCCCTGGTGAAGAAACTGAAGAAGAAAAAGGGTGCCATGGAGGACTTGGAGAAGGCCCTCAGCAGTCCCGGGCAGCCCAGCAAATGTGTGACCATCCCCCGGTCGCTGGATGGTCGGCTACAGGTGTCCCACAGGAAAGGCCTCCCTCACGTCATCTACTGCCGCGTGTGGCGCTGGCCTGACCTGCAGTCCCATCACGAGCTCAAACCTCTTGAGGTGTGCGAGTATCCATTCGGTTCCAAACAGAAAGAAGTGTGTATCAACCCATATCACTACAAAAGAGTTGAAAGTCCAGGTAAGTCGTGTCATATTAAGAATGTTATTGAAAATTTTATGGAAGAGTGATACAAGTAGACTACAGTTCAAAAGTTTGTGGTCATTAAGATTTTTAAAAGTGTTTTTGAAAGAAGTCTCATATTCTCACCAAGGCCGCATTTATTTGGTTAAAAAAATGGACAAAGCAGGAATATTGTAAAATATTATTACAATATAAAATAACTTTTAAATAAATATTTTAAAATGTAGGAAAATATTCCTGTGATGCAAAGCTGAATTTAGCATTATTTCTCCAGCCTTTAGCTTCACATGATCCTTCAGAAAGCTTGATATGCTGATTTGATGCTCAAGAAACATTTATTATTATCAATGTTGAAAACAGTTGTGCTGCTTAATATTTATGTGGAAACACTTTTACATTTATCAGTATTCTTTGATAAAAGCCAAAGAACAGCATCATTTTGAGCGCTGTTGAGCGGATTCTTAAACACTGCTGATTGACCATTGTGTTCACACGCTCAACAGATATGTCTGTGATTGGCTACAATGATCAACACTTCAAAAACATGTTGTAAATAGACACAGATACACACAGGAGCGTTTGAAAGCAGGCGTCTATCAGCGGATCCCTAATATATCCGGTGATAGACGGATCCGCTGATAGACGCCTGCTTTCAAACGCTCCTGTGTGTATCTGTGTCTATTTACAACATGTTTTTGAAGTGTTGATCATTGTAGCCAATCACAGAGACATCTGTTGAGCGTGTGAACACAGTGACCAATCAGAGGTGTTTAAGTTGGTCAGAATCTGCTCGTGCACTCAAAATGCTAGGTGGGAATGCTGGTATTGTCACATTTCAGTACCGACTTTTGACAACCCTAGACCAATCACACATCATTAAATCCTTAACTGATTTCATCTATCTGTCAACTCAGTTTTTTCTTCTGAGACACTACCATTGACAGCAAGCAAACTAAAAACAGACAAAATAAACATAATTGTCTCCTATGAGAATATGTGGCCTGTTATTTCCTCTGCATATCCAGTGGTATAGACCGTGTTGACTATCAGATATCCTTTGCCTCCAGAGGCCTTCTGATCTCTGTAACCTCTATTGCCCTCTGCTTAGATTGAGATGTGCACAGTATTGAGCTTTTCAAGGCCAGATATCACATGTCACTCAGGAGAGAAAACACATTTCTGTTGAAGCTGGAAAACTGATCTGTTGTGCCTTAGCTATTACCTTGGAGCCCGAGCCAGCCAATCAGCACACAGATGTCAAGGATGCTGGATTCTTTTTTTCGCCATAAATATTTAAAATAGAATGTCAGAATGATCTGTTCAGATGTTTAAAATGTTATCTTTTCTCAGTGCTTCCTCCGGTTTTGGTGCCACGACACAGCGAGTTCAACCCTCAGCACAGTCTTCTGGTGCAGTTCCGCAACCTGAGTCACAATGAGCCTCACATGCCTCTCAACGCCACCTTCCCAGAGTCTTTCCAGCAACACAGTGGAGGGAGCTCCTTCCCCATCTCTCCAAACTCGCCCTACCCTCCGTCTCCTGCCAGCAGTGGCACCTACCCCAACTCTCCTGCAAGCTCTGGGCCATCCAGCCCCTTCCAGCTCCCAGGTACACACAACACCAGTCAAGATATTAATAGCCCTTTCGGGATATGTTTGCCAGTGGCAAACTGATGTTTTTTATTTTCTTTGCTGAATGGATGAGACACTGAATGATAAACCTGTGATATGACAGTGAGTTGTGCAGTGTCGATTGCTGTCAGTAAACAATGGAAATGCCAGCTAAGCAGCACACCAAAGCCCAGGGACTTCAGTCCTGCTGGTGGGTGCCCACCACTTGGCACTGGCCCGCACTTCCTCTATTCTGCATCAGAGTGATTTGCTGATGCCTGCATCCGTAAGCTGGGTGCACTCAGGCAGAAGGACAACAATGTTTTATAGCGCTGTGGGTTAGAACTAAAGCTGGTTTTATTCATAGAAATTACTCGATTCATTGCAGCATCTGATCTGCCTCAGTGATTAAACAATGGAAGTACTCTTTGAATATGGCATGTACATCGTGAATATAACTGTTAAACAATATAAGCTCCTTTTTGTGTCAACAGCAGTCTTTAGTGAGCTAATCACTAGTGCGGTTCCAGCAGCATCAACATTTCAACATTATTGTGCAAAAGTTTGGCATCAGTAAGATTTTTTTTTATTTTTTTTTTATAAGTTAATACTTTCGTTCAGCAAGGATGATTAGTTCACTTCAGAATTAAAATGTCCTGATAATTTACTCAGCCCCATGTCATCCAGGATGTTCATGTCTTTCTTTCTTCAGTCTAAAAGAAATTAAGGTTTTTGATGAAAACATTTCAGGATTTTTCTCCATATAGTGGACTTCACTGGGGTTCACCGGGTTGAAGGTCAAAATGTCAGTTTCAGTGCAGCTTCAAAGGGCTCTACATGATCCCAGCTGAGGTATAAGGGTCTTATCTAGTGAAACGATCGGTAATTTTCTAAAAAAATAAAATAAATGTATATACTTTTTAACCACAAATGCTCGTCTTGCACTAGCTCTGCGATGTGCCACGCATTATGTAATCACGTTGGAAAGGTCATGTGTGACGTAGGCAGAACTTTTGTGGTTAAAAAGTATATAATTTCACTTTTCAGAAAATGACCGATCGTTTTGCTAGAAAAGACCCTTATTCCTCGTCTGGGATTAGCCCTTTGAAGCAGCACTGAAACTGCAATTTAGACCTTCAACATGTTGTGGTAGCTGTTGAAGTCCACTATATGGGGAAAAATAGTGGAATGTTTTCCTCAAAAACCATTTCTTTTTGACTGAAGAAAGACATAAACATCTTGGATGACATGGGGGTGAGTAAATTATCAGGACATTTTAATTCTGAAGTGAACTAATCCTTTTAAATTGATCAAAAGTTACAGTAAAGACATTTGTTACAAAAGATTTGGTAACACTTTGGTATGTGCAACTTTTCCTTATTAACTACGACTTATGCCTCAAATTCTTAAATTACTGCTTTTTAATAGTTAGTAAGGTAGTTATGTTTAGGTACTGTATAGGATTAAGGTATGTAGAATGTTTTTTCAGAATAATAAGGCATTAATATGTGCTTTTATAAGTGCTAATAAACAGCCAATATGCAAGCTAATAAGCAACTAGTTAAAAGTGAGAATTGTTCCCCATACTAAAGCATTACCAAAGATTTTTATTTCAAAATAAAATGCTGTTCTTTTGAACTTTCTATTCATTAAAGAATCCTGAAAAAAGAAAATGCATCACAGTTTCTGCAAAAACATTAAGCAGCACAACTGTTTTCAACATTAATAAGAAGAAGAAATGTTTTTTGAGCAGCAAATCAGCATATTAGAATGATTTCTGATGGATCATGTGACACTGAAAATTCAGCTTTGCCATTATAGGAATAAATTACAATTTAAATGTAATAATATTTTAAATTATTAGCCTTGGTGAGCATAAAATATTGATCAGATATTTTTTACAGCAAAAATTCAAAGGAAGAACAGCATAATGTTGTTTTACTTGTTCATCTAAAAAACAACTTATCTGATATGGCTGATCCACCAGACACACAACAGAGCGCTGTCACTCTTTTCCTTTGGCTTCATTGAATTTGTCTGGAAAGTAAAATAACATTAACTTATCAGACCGTTTTAAAAATTCTTCTTGCATTAGATAACATCTTCCAAGGATTTCTTTACAGCCAGAGGTGTTTTTTTTTATTATTATTAAAAACAGCTTTCTTTTATTAGCTATAAACAGTTTCTTGAGGCGATTGTATTCAAGTTAGGGCTGGGCGATATATCGCATGCGATTGTCACGTGCATTTCGTCAGTAAAGCCGGTTCCCTGATTACCGCTAAATCACCATCACCTGCTTTCAAATGGAGCGGCATATAATAGACAGAACCGTAGATCACTGACAAGCTACGCAATATCGCTTTCATATCGCAGATGAATCGCCTTCGATAATGAACGCGATATTGCGTGGCTTGTCAGTGAACTACGGCTCTGTCTATTATATGCCGCTCCATTTGAAAGCAGGTTATGGTGATTTAGTGGTAATCAGGGAACCGGCTTTACTGACGAAATGCGCGTGACAATCGCATGCGATATATCGCCCAGCCCTAATTCAAGTGCAGTTTGCTGACATTCAGTATTCACACTTTCCCAGAAGATACGGTCAACAAAAAGGTCCTCTTTTAAATGGCTGTTGGTTTCTGTGATGGTTTCCACATCTAGAATATCTGTATGATTTGAACAGTGGTGGGTGTTTGATGTAAGGGATTTGCGAAATCTGACACTAAAAGGTTTCCATAAGATGCGAAGCAGCTTCCTGTAAAGAATAATCAGAATTGAGGCTCCAGGGGATTGCAGTGGAAGCCCATTTGTTTCCAGCAGTCTTCATTTTCTGACCACTCTCTCTCTCTCTCTCTCTCTCTCTCTCTCTGTTGTCTCTTTACCAGCTGATACCCCTCCTCCAGCCTACATGCCTCCAGATGAACAGATGGGACAGGACGGGTCTCAGTCCATGGAGACTGGCAGCAGCATGGTTCCTCAGAACATGCCCAGAGGGGGTAAGAAACTATTAACATCCTAATCAAAAGTGGTCCAGGTGTGATATCAGGGAACATATAAAGAACAAATCTGAGTATCATCATGTAGCTTGTTCATATTAGAAGTATTTATCAAAGCTATATTGCCAAAGGTCTTGCAGAAGCAGGCTTTTTACTAAAGTAGGGTTGTCAAAAGTACTGACTTCGGTACCAAGTCGGTACTGAAATTTTAGTTAAGCGGATTCTTAAACCTGATTGGCCATTGTTCACACGCATAACAGTGATGTCTGTGATTGGCTACAATGATCAACGCTTCAAAAACATGTTGTAAATAGACATCTTTGACGCTCTTCACTGAGCGCTCACCCAGATACACAAGGGAGCATTTGAAAGCAGGCATCTTTCAGTGGATATATTAGGGATTTGCTGATAGACACCTGCTTTCAAACGCTGTATATCTTTGTAAGCGGTCAGTGAAGAGCATCAAAGATGTCTATTTACAACATGTTTTTGAAGCGTTGATCATTGTAGCCAATCACAGACATCTGTTATGCACATGAACACAATGGCCAATCAGAGGTATATAAACATTTAAAGTGGCCCTATTATGCTATTTTGAAAGTTTTTTTTATTTTTTTTTTAATTTTTTTTTTTATTGTTATTAATAGATTTACATGCGTCCAAGGTAATAAAAAAAACTCTTCAATTTTCTCATAATATACATTGCAGCATCACCTCTTTTCTCACAGTGTCTGAAACGTTTCAATAAAGGATTCAGTCTCTCTAAACCCCTCTTTTCTGAGAGCCTGCTCTGCTCTGATTGGTCAGAATGCCCAGTCTGTTGTGATTGGTCTAGCATTTACAGCACGTGTCGGAAATGAAACGCAAATTACCAAATCTGAATTTCATCTCCAGAGTCTCCTCAGCACTTGATACGCGATGATACGAACAGTAACGATGGCGTCAGTTATCGCATCAGTTGAGCTCGAGTCCTCATGCAATGTGGATTTGCTTTCACATCGCTTAAAACGGCGTCTTCTCGACATGTTTACAACAGGAACTAAACTCTACCAGGTCTTCGCTACAACTACAGTGCTTGAGGGCGGCTCAAAGTATACATTGTTCTTGGGCAGCCAATAAAGACCATAGGCTAGCATTATGTAAATTTGTTACAAACCTATGTAGGTTCATGCTGGAAGTAAGACTGGAATAACTGACGACTCATTACAGCAGTTCAGAATCAATTCTTTCTTTTAAGAGACAATAACTTCATTTATCGTGATCTTTGAAACTCTGCAGACCTTTTAAATTCACAACTATGTAACTCTCTACATGAAAGGTAATATCCGAAAAGCAAAATAGGGGCATTTTAAATTATGGCTGTCATAACTTGTTTTCATAAATTCATTCAAACATACATTAAGACATCACTGACAGGTTGAGTAGAAATATTATGATTACGTAATTTAGTTTAAAGGTAACCTTTGGCACACTAGCAGTTAATAAACAGAACTTCATGCGTTTTGTGGAAGAACATTGTAGCCGGAGCTACTTCTCTCTGTTTATATGTAGGTTTGGAAGATGGGTTCCTGATGTACTCGCNAGTCTCTCTAAACCCCTCTTTTCTGAGAGCCTGCTCTGCTCACATTGAAACCCATTAAAATTGCAATTTTTTAACCCAGGGCCATTTGACTATAAAATGATACAATATTTGCAAATAGGCATTCATTCTATCGGCAAGGCTTCAAATTTTTCATTTTTACCATTTTTTACTAGATTGTGCCATATTTTCAAATTTGGCATATAAAAGAAATACTTGCTTTATTTGTGTTTTCTGCTTATGCATATTATAGTCTATTATAGAGTCAATTGGAAAAAATAATGCAGCTATAATTGTGTGTGTGTATGTTGGTAAGGATGTCAGAGTGTAGTTTGCATGTGTTTACTGAAAATTGAATGTGTGTAATTAGTTTGAAAGAAATTATATTGTACTGGCAATCAAAAATCCCACTCCATGTATGAGTCACACCCTTGGCAGGGTCATAGGGCCATGTGAAAACTATGAAAAAGGTCAAAGGTTAATGAGCTTTGAGGTTTTTCTTTTTCACCCAAACACGCATCTTAACCCTTGATTGCACTTTTTCACTTTATTGTTTTTGTACGGAGATAAAAGGTGTGCTTGAATTTGAAGTAGAAGTTCAGAAGCCCCTAAACACATTGTTTTAGTTTTCACCACAAGAAAATTATGATTGTTTAGTCTGGTAGATTTTATACAAAGTTAGAGTTCACACAGGTGTTCTCACAGCCAAACCTATAAATATGTGGTGCTTGAGGGGTTGATCATTTCATTGTTTGCAAGATGAAGAGACGTTACTCAGCAGAGGAAGCTCTGAAGCTAGTGTTGCCCACTGACAGTGAGCACCCAGGTGCATTAGAAGCTGAGGATGTAAAAAACCGATTTGTAAAGCGTTCAAGTTCTGAAAATGAATGAATGTTTGGTAATTATGAATAGAAAATATGCAAAAAAAAAAAAAAAAGTCAGTGAAAGTTGAAAAAAATATATAATATTTCTATGACAGTTTTTTGGCATGGACATTTTTGTCCATTATGGACCTAAAGGTGATGATACACGGGGCAACTTTTTGAGCAATGTTGCTGGGCAATGTTGCCGAGCAACGTTGCTTGGGCACTTTCCCACTGAGAATGAGCAACAAATATATATCTGGATACGTTAGATCGGTCGTGGGCAATTTTTTGAGATCCTCCAATCAGAATGTTAGCAGCCGATCACGTGACCGGTTCGGAGATTTCAGAAAAATTCAAACAAGATGGCGGCCTCTCAGCGGCAGTGGAGCGGAGAAAAGGAGTGTGAACTTTTATCTTTTTACGCTAGTAAGTTGTCATGCGTCAACCCAAAACAGGGAATTTACCTCATATATTGCTTAAAATACCAACAACTGTCCGAAGTAATGTGTGTATGCTGTAATGAAGCCATTGAATGATTTCAGTTAAATACTAAAAAGACCGGATGTTTTTTGACGTCTGTAGTAGCGTAGGCTGTAGGGCGTTTGACATTTGAATATCTTTTGATGCGATCGACGCGGGTTCGAATCCGCCTTTTGCTGAACTCGCTCTTCTCCCTTTTCCTGTCACAAATCATATCGGAAAGGCATTTATTTTTAATAAAAATGAAGAAAATATTTGAAAAGTTGAAATAAAGTGCCTAACAAGTGTTTATAATAAAGTATTTGAGTTGGCAATAGATTTGCTCCTCTCTGATTAGTTGCTGCCAACTGTCTGTTGCCCTAATTAGTTGCCTGTTGACGGCAACATTGCCCAGCAACATTGCTCAAAAAGTTGCCCCGTGTATCATCACCTTTAGTGTTAGTTTTTTTTTTTTTAAATCTGACACTACATAAAAAATATAAATGCCTCAAAATTAATGTTGCTGTTCTTCATTGACACACCCAAGAAACTAATAAGCAAAGAAAAAAAATTCTGCTTAGCATTTAGTTTATGAAAATAAACTAATTTTTTATTTTTTCATAAAAAAACACCTATGGCATTATGTAAACAAACCAGCATTTAAAGGGTTACAGTTCTTAAAATTAATGAATGTTTGGTATCTATGGATAGAACAGATCCTGGTTAAAAAATTGACATCAGTGAAAGTGGAAAAAAATATTAATCATATTTTTAATGACAGTTTTTGGACATGGACATTTTTGTCCATTTTGCACCTATGTGTAACTTTTTTGGGGGTATGCACAAGGGTTAAATTATGGCTGTCATAACTTGTTTTCATAAATTCATTCAAACATACATTAAGACATCACTAACAGGTTGAGTATAAATATTATGATTACGTAATTTAGTTTAAAGGTAACCTTTGGCACACTAGCAGTTAATAAACAGAACTTCATGCGTTTTGTGGAAGAACATTGTAGCCGGAGCTACTTCTCTCTGTTTATATGTAGGTTTGGAAGATGGGTTCCTGATGTACTCGCTCATTATATAAATTTTGTACATTTTGAACAAAAAAAGTTACATGGTGTACCTTTTAAGCATCTACATTGGTTCATCAAAATGAGAAATGATTTAAACCCAGCCCTAGAAATGACTTGTAAAATGACCGACAACAGTTCACTCTGTGTAACATCTGGGGGTGTTTAGCAAATCAAATGACTACTTTTTTCTCAGAAGCACTCATTGTAGCAACCTGGTACTTTGGAAACACAACTTTGTTTTGTGGCAGACCAAAATAAAACCTGTGCATGGCAATTGTGTAAAGCCAGACAGTCCGATTGTAGGTCACAAAATTGAGAAAGCTCCTTGCATGTTACACAAAAATGGCAAGTCACACTAACAACTTCTGTAGATAAAAACAATGTCATCATGACTTCGGCAACCTGAATTTCTAACAGCGTTTACTTGTTGTAATCATTAAATCCCTTTGGCACGGTATTCCCCTCTAATCTCTCCAGTATGTTTATCTAGCTGATGTGGTGAAGTATCGGAGTGAGTTGAAACAATAGATGGCTTAAGCTCAAGGTCTTGTTTTATTTTCCTTTCAGATGTGCAGCCAGTGGAGTATGAGGAGCCCAGTCACTGGTGCTCTATTGTGTACTATGAGCTGAATAATCGTGTGGGAGAGGCTTACCACGCTTCCTCCACCAGCGTGCTGGTTGATGGATTCACTGACCCATCCAACAACAAGAACCGCTTCTGCCTGGGCCTGCTCTCTAACGTCAATCGCAACTCCACTATTGAAAACACCCGCCGCCACATTGGCAAAGGTATGCATGCAGTTATTATGCACAAAGATCTTGTGCACTGCAACTCAGTCCTGGAAACCCAGTAGGGGAGGTGACTTTCACCTTCAGCAAAGCTGTGTTATCGTTAACTAAAATAGGAAAACATTTCTGTTGATTGAAATAAAGCTAAAATAAAATTATTATTTGATAAACTTTTTAAATTGTTGCCTAACTAACAGAAATAAAATGAAGTAAAATATACTTAAATATTTAGTATATTAAAGGGTTAGTTCACCCAAAAATGAAATTGTCTCTTTCCCTCATGTCGTTCCACACCCTTAAGACCTTCGTTCATCTTCAGAACACACATTAAGATATTTTTGATGAAATCCGAGAGCTTTCCGATCCCCCATAATCGAGATTCGATATATTGTCCCAGCCCTAATGATTACCAAGAATGACAGCCTTTACTCTGTTTAAGGCTTGTTCACACCAAGAACAGTAACTATAAAGATAACTACAGCAATATCTACATTAGCGCAAAGACTATAGATATAGAAAGACTGTTCACTCCTGTTAGTTATGAATGGGAGAAACTACAACGCGTAATATGGCGGAATACGTCCCGCCTTCTAAGTAATAGAGCCAATCGCTGATTGATAAAGTCATTGCATCACTGCAGCTGCAGTTAGAAGCTCTGGTTCCCATAGAAATCTGAGACTCGCGCTTAGGACTGCACATGCGCATTGTTTCGTCTAGCCTGAAAAATAAGCTTTTTAATGCGATTTGAGCATAAGAAACAACATTTATGGGCCAATTCATGTCAGATTTTGTTGCTGACTTGAAATATGTCATTTAATTGCAAGTTTGCCAAGCAGTTTTTGAGATTTCAGGATTCCCCCATTCAAATAGATAGGATTTGGTCTTGGATGCCCGAAATAGCTGCCCAGAGGCGTTGAAAAAATGGCCGCCGAGTGAACAGACTTTCCTTGAAAGGGACTTTGATTGGCGTCAACACCAACACATGATAACTGCAGATAACTAATCCTGCAGTTATGTTGTTTGCTGCTTTAAATGCTTAAAGGGATAGTTCACCCAAAAATGAAAATTTGTTTATCTGCTTACCCCCTGGGAATCCAAGATGTAGGTGACTTTGTTTCTTCAGGAGAACACAAATTATGATTTTCAACTCCAACCGTTGCTGTCTGTCAGTCGTACAATGCATGTCAATAGGAACTCCATCTATAAGAGTCACAAAAACATACCCAGACAAATCCAAATGAAACCCTGCGGCTCGTGACGACACATAGATGTCCTAAGACACGAAATGATCGGTTTGTGCGAGAAACCGAACAGTATTATATAATTTTTTACCTCTAAAACACCACTATGTCCAACTGCCTTGCGCATCCGGTTGGTGAGTTCTGAAAACGTGTTCTGATGACGGAAGTGATGTCTCGCGCTTTGCTTCAATGATTAATATTACAATAACAATTCCTCATCTCCACACCTAACAAGTTAAATGAATGTTCTCAAAGCGAATGTGTTCGATTACAATGGTGAATCATTGTTGGACTGTATTATGATTCACTATGGTGTTATCGCAGTAAAACCTACAGGATCTTGAAGAAATGTGCAGCTGTTTATTGAACCAAAATTTGTTTTACTCTATAATAGAATATTTCAGAAGTACTACATCTCTCCTGTATTTGACCCCTCAGGTGTCCACCTGTATTATGTTGGAGGAGAGGTGTATGCAGAGTGTCTGAGCGACACCAGCATTTTCGTTCAGAGTCGAAACTGCAACTACCATCATGGCTTCCACCCCACAACTGTCTGCAAAATCCCCAGTGGCTGCAGCCTCAAGATCTTCAACAACCAAGAATTTGCTCAGCTGCTTGCTCAGTCTGTCAACCATGGTTTCGAGGCCGTCTACGAGCTCACCAAGATGTGCACCATCCGCATGAGCTTTGTAAAGGTACGAGCATCACCACAGATGATTAGTATTCAGATGGTCATTCACCTTTGAAAGTATAGGAAGTAGGAACATGGTAGTGGCTCCATCCTCGTTTAACTTTTTAGTAGGGCTAATTTTTAATCGAATTAATTACACGATGTGGCAATTAATTAATCGCACATCAATTTTTGCTGAGAAAATGGCTTTCAATTATTACTACTATGGAAATGGGAAACTATTTATTTCATTCAAAATTATACTCAATCAGTGGTTCCCAACCATGTTCCTGGAGCCTGCACATTTTGCATGGCTCCTCTGTCTGACACTCCCATTTCAGGTCTTGGAGTCTTGACTAGTGATCTGATGATCTGAATCAGGTGTGTTTGATCAAGGAGACATGGAAAACATGCAGGCTGAATCCGAAATCACCCTCTATACCCTCATTCACTATTCTCTACATTAGTTCACTAATACAGTTCACTTGAAGGAGTGACTGAAAACGAGTGAGTGAATTTGGACACTTGAGTGCACCACTTTTGCTTAGTTTGTGCTTGCTGTTTAATAATCAATTGTAACTTAGCAAACTGGCAGCTCCAGTAGTAAGATGAAAGGATTTATCTTGAATTCTGTCATGGAAATTATGTATAAACCTTAAACCAGTGGTTCCCAACCACATTCCTGGAGGCCCACTAACACTGCACATTTTGCATGTCTCCTTTGTCTGACACGCCCATTTTAGATCTCTGAGTCACTACTAATGAGCTGATAACCCTAATCAGGTGTGTTTGATTGAGACGACATGCAAAATGTGCAGTTTTGGTGGGCCTCCAGGCCTCCTAACTGCCTTAAACAATTAAAAAATCAATTAAAAATGAATTTATACCTGTATTATATTACACTGTAAACATGGACAAACTGTTTTGTAAAATTAATGAATGGATGATTCAGCTGTGGGTGAGATGCGTGAATTCATTCGGCGAGTGACTCTCACAATATTCTATGGCCATTGAGCATTCATCAGTTGTACACTCGTTATTGCGGTGCATAGTGGGATTGAATGAGTGCACTCAAAAATGTCCACTAAGGTTTCGGACACCATTTAAAATGTCCGTTTCCTCAAATAGTGCCCTATTTAAGTGTATAGGGGGCGAGTGTTGTGGGGGGGCTCTAGGAACGTTTGTTCAAAACGCGTATTAAAAAATGAAATGCCACTGTGTGTTGCTCGGAGACAAACAGTTCTGCTTTGTCTTTTATATTTTCATTGGCAAAATTGAGCAAAACAGACAATATTGTCTAAAATAACATTTAAAGGGTTAGTTCACCCAAAAATGAAAATAATGTCATTAATTACTCACCCTCATGTCGTTCCACACCCGTAAGACCTTCGTTCATCTTGATGAAATCCGATGGTTCAGTGAGGCCTGCATTGCCAGCAAGATAATTAACACTTTCAGTGCCCAGAAAGCTACTAAAGACGTATTTAAAACAGTTCATGTGACTACAGTGGTTCAACCTTAATGTTATGAAGCGACAAGAATACTTTTTGTGCGCCAAAAAACAAAATATCGACTGTATTCAACATCTAGTGATGGGCGATTTCAAAACTGCTTCGAATCTTTTGTTTTGAATCAGTGATTCAGATCGCGTGTCAGACTGCTGAAATCACGTGTCTTTGGCGCTCCGAACCACTTATTCAAAACAAAAGATTCAAAGCAGTTTTGAAATCGCCCATCACTAGATATTGTTGAATAAAGTCGTTTTGGTTTTTTTTTTGGCGCACAAAGTATTCTCGTCACTTTAAAACATTAAGGTTGAACCACTGTAGTCACATGAACTGTTTTAAATATGTCATTAGTAGCTTTCTGGGCATTGAAAGTGTTAATGATCTTGCTGTCAATGCAGGTCTCACTGAGCCATCGGAGCTCATCAAAAATATCTTAATTTGTGTTCTGAAGATGAACGAAGGTCTTAAGGGTGTGGAACGACATGAGGGTGAGTAATAAGTGACATAATTTTCATTTTTGGGTGAACTAACCCTTTAACTTATTTATTGAACTGTTGTTTAAAATCAGTATCACATTTGCTCTCATGTGATATTGCACTCGTTGCACTTGTATGATATAAACATGAGACAAAAACTCAAGCGGGCATATTTTTGCCCCATTTCTTCAATTTTGGGGACATTCTAACTGCATTCTATAGGCTCCATCACACAGTGAGTATGTTGCTCTGCATCATATTCATCATCACTCAACTGTATGAAATGTCAGATGACCTATAGGTCTGGGGAGGGGCAAGTGCATTAAATGCGTTAATAATTTTAACACATTATTTTTCACCATAATTATTTAATGTAAATAACACATTAAATGGACAGCCCTAATTTTTCTTTGATATCTTACTTGTTTTTAATATTATTTTTAGGGCTGGGGAGCCGAGTATCACAGACAAGATGTGACGAGCACCCCTTGCTGGATAGAAGTGCATCTCCACGGCCCCCTCCAGTGGCTGGATAAAGTCCTTACACAAATGGGTTCTCCTCTGAACCCCATCTCTTCTGTCTCATAATGATGGGCCCCTCTGGGCTGGGAGGATCTTCTTTTTTTTTTTTTGACCTTTTTTTTGTTTTGTTTTGTTTTTTTGTTTATTTTTTTTCTTCAGTTTTGAAAGAAAAGGAGGTCTTAAGGGCTGAACTGTTTACACTACCTGCAGAAGGGTTACCGAATCCTGCAGCGGTCAGAATGAGAAGAATGAACTGGGGCTACAAGCACATCTGGCAGAGGAAAATTCTAGGCAGTGACACAAAATGGACTAACTACTGCTTTAGCAATTGCCTTCATGTTTGTCTGTTTGTTTGTTTTTTTGCATTCAATTGTTTTAAAATGATGCTTGTATGACTGATTTTCTCTAACTGTAGGTAATCTAGTAGATGAAATTGACATGCTTTCATGTATCTCTACTTCACTTTACACCAGTTGAAAATGGCAATTTCCTAGTTCTATGAGAATCTTTTTAATTGCTATGTCTAATCCCTGTTATTCGCAAGGCATTTTCCCTCTATATGTTTACTGTTAGACTCAAAGCTCATTACAAATGTTTTCTTTTTATAGCATCTGTTGCCTTAAAGCAAATCAAAGTTACTGCTTTTAAATAAAGTTCTTTTATCTGACAAAATCTTGGTAATTTGATGTGTTTTTCAATATTTTATATTATGACAATTGAAAGCTGTAAGTACGTACAGTACTTTTGATCTTTAATTCATAAAATTAGCAAAAATCTAACCTTTCATTGAAGGAAAAGAATTGAAAGTGGGGGGGAAATCACATTATGAAATGTTTTTCGCCAAAACACGTTGGCCACAATTATTGGCACTCTTTTATTCAATACTTTTAGCAACCCCCTTTTGCCAAGATAACAGCTCTGAGTCTTCACCTATAATGCCTGATGAGTTTGGAGAACACCTGACAAGAGATCAGAGACCATTCCTTCATACAGAATCTCTCCAGATCCTGCAGATTCCAGCTCCATGTTGGTGGTGCTTCTCTTCAGTTCACTCCACTCATTTTCTTTAGGGTTCAGGTCAGGGAACTGGGATGTTCATGGCAGAAGCTTCATTTTGTGCTCAGTGACAGATGTTTGTGTTGGTTTTGATATTTGTTTTGGATCATTGTCCTGATGGAAGATCCAACCACGGCCCGTTATTGGATTTCTAGCAGAAGTGGTCAGATTTAGATTATCTGATAGTATTTGATTCCATGATACCATGAATCTGAACAAGATGTCCAGGACCTCCAGCAGAAAAANAGGCACACAACATTAAAAAACAGGCACACAACATTAAAGATTCAGCAGTATATTTAACCTTGGGCATGGGGTACTTTTTAACCATGTGTGCACCAAACCCATCTGGTGGGTTTGCTGCCAAAAAGCTCTTCTTTTTTTTTTCATCTGACCATAGAAGCCGGTCCCGTTTGAAGTTCCAGTCGTGTCTGACAACTGAAAATGTTTCTGGATGAGAGCAGAGGATTTTTCTTGAAATCTTCCAGAACAACTTGTGGGGATGTAGGTGCTGTTTAGTAATTTTTTTAGGCTTTCTGAGACTCAAGATTCAACTAATCTCAGCAATCCTCCAGCTGTGATCCTTGGAGAGTCTTGGTCCACTCAAACTTTCCTCCTCACCGCACATTAGGACGAATTGTAACATCTTTAGTTGATTGGAACTTCTTAATTATTGTCCTGGTAGTGGAAATGGGGATTTTCAATGCTTTAGCTATTTTCTTACTGCCACTTTCTATTTTGTGAAGCTCAACAATCTTTTGCTGCACATCAGAACTATATTCTTTGGTTTTTCTCATTGTGATGAATGATTAAGGGAATTTGGCCTTTGTGTTTCCTCATGTTTATACTCCTGTGGAAAAGGAAGTCATGGCTGGACAATTTCATGTTCATGATCACCCTGGTGAGCTAAAAAATTTAAATATGAATGAGAATATACTTCAGAGATATTTTACTCATAAAACATTCTAGGGGTGCCAATAATTGTGGCCAACGTGTTTTGGAGAACAACATTTATTTCATAATGCGATTTTCCCCCCCACTTTCAATTCTTTTCCTTCAATGAAAGGTTATATTTTTGCAAATTTTATGAATTAAAGATCAAAAGGATAAACAATGCAGATTTATTTTTACAGTCATCTTTGATCATATTTACCAAGGGTGCCAATAATTCTGACCACCACTGTATGAGCTATAAAGATTGAGACTTGCATGCTTGTTTTTCTGTCTTTTACAAGCAGAAAACAGCAGTTTATAAAAAAAAAAAAATATATATATATATATATATAAAACA
>RJVU01035834.1:1839713-1875988 GCA_003731715.1 Anabarilius grahami
TTTCTGAAGGATCATGTGACACTGAAGACTGGAGTAATGATGCTGAAAATTCAACTTTGCCAACACAAGAATAAATTATATTTTCAAATAGAAAAGTTATTTTAAATTGTAATAATATTTCACAATATTACTGTTTTTACTGTATTTTTAATTAAATAAATGCAGTCTTGGTTAGCAGACGAAACTTCTTTTAAAAACATAAAAAATCGTACCGATCCCAAACTTTTGAACGGTAGTGTGTGTATATATACACGATCAGGCATAACGTTATGAGCACTGACAGGTTAAGTGAATAACACTGATTATCTCTTCATCACGGCACCTGTTAGTGGGTGGATATATTAGGCAGCAAGTAAACATGTTGTCCTCAAAGTTGTGTTCGAAGCAGGAAAAATGGGCAAGCGTAAGGATTTGAGTGAGTTTGACAAATTGTGATGGCTAGACGACTGGGTCAGAGCATCTCCTAAACTGCAGCTCTTGTGGGGTGTTCCCGGTCTGCAGTGGTCAGTATCTATCAAAAGTGCTCCAAGGAAGGAACAGTGGTGAACCGGCGACAGGGTCATGGGCGGCCAAGACTCATTGATGCATGTGGGGAGCGAAGGCTGGATCGTGTGATCTGATCCAACAGACGAGCTACTGTAGCTCAAATTGATCAAGAAGTTAATGCTGGTTCTGATCGAAAGGTGTCAGAATACACAAGTATTGGGGTTGCAAAGCTGCAGACCAGTCAGGGTGCCCATGCTGACCCCTGTCCACCGCCGAAAGCACCAACAGTGCGCACGTGGGCATCAGAACTGGACCACGGAGCAATGGAAGAAGGTGTCCTGGTCTGATGAATCACTTTTTCTTTTACATCACATGGATGGCCGGGTGCGTGTGCGTCGCTTTCCTGGGGAACACATGGGACCAGGATGCACTATGGGAAGAAGGCAAGCCGGCGGAGGCAGTGTGATGCTTTGGGCAATGTTCTGCTGGGAAACCTTGGGTCCTGCCATCCATGTGGATGTTACTTTGACACGTACCACCTACCTAAGCATTGTTGCAGACCATGTACACCCTTTCATGGAAAAGGTATTCCTGGTGGCTGTGGCCTCTTTCAGCAGGATAATGCTCCTGCCACAAAGCGAAAATGGTTCAGGAATGGTTTGTGGAGCACAACAACGAGTTTGAGGTGTTGACTTGGCCTCCAAATTCCCCAGATCTCAATCCAATGGAGCATCTGTGGGATGTGCTGAACAAACAAGTCCATGGAGGCTCCACCTAACAACTTACAGGACTTAAAGGATCTGCTGCTAACATCTTGGTGCCAGATACCACAGCACACCTTCAGGGGTCTAGAGGAGTCCATGCCTCGACGGGTCAGGGCCGTTTTGGCAGCAAAAGGAGGACCAACACAATATTAGGAAGGTGGACATAATGTTATGCCTGATCTGTGTGTGTGTGTGTGTGTATATATATATATATATATAAACACATTTTTGGGAAAAGGATGTTGCAATCATGTTCCAATGGGAACATGATTTTCCCCTCACTTTCCCTTTTTTTTTATTTTTATAATCATCATGCAGTGACACACTTTGACTTTGACACTTGGGCCGCATGTTAATACCAGGGTCTCTGTATCTTTTGTTCCTAGGTGAATCTGTAAATGGAGCTACAGGCTTTTCTCGACCGGACTCAACCACAGAAGACGACAATGACAGGAAGGAGGGAGATGAGGATGGCGGCGAGCCGAGCGCCGCCGAGTTGAGACGGCGTCGCCTCCGTAAACTGGAGACCTCGCAGACTCCTGACCACTGATGACGTAATACTTAAAAACATGACAGTAGAAACGCTTCTTACGGACTTTTGGGCACTTGGCATGTTGTCAGATTATCTGAGGAAAGTTCATGTGTTCTTAGATGTTATCTAAATGAGGCACATCAAGGCACTTCACACTGTATGGAGGATTTGTCATTGTCACGTGTACAGAGGATACTCGGGTTGCGAACTGGTCTCTGGATCACCATGCGTGAAGATTTAAAGGTTAAAAAAAAGCCGTGCACCTTGAAGGTCAGCTGTGACTGTTGAAGTATCGAGTATTGGTGAGACTTTCCTCTCTGAATGTGATTTCTGTTTCTCAGAGGATCAAAAAGGTCTGTGGATTTCTCATGTGCCCTTAAAATTGGATGTTTTCCCCTTCTTTGTGTATTTTCATTATTTCTAGCTCTACATAATAGATTTTTTTTTTTCTTAGATCTACTTTGGTTGTGGGTAAAAGATGACCATGAACCAAATATGAGTAAATTAACTTAATGTACATAATGTATAAAGTGTTTTAATAGGATGATCTGTACATACTGCACAATAAACTGTACGAAACAGATTTGTGTATGTCTAGTGAGTTTATGAAGTATTGCACTACTGTTCAAAAGTTTGAGGTCAGTAAGATTATTTTTTGGAAAGAAATATTTTTATCCGGCAAGGATGTATTAAATCAAAGTTACAAAGATTTTCTATTTCAAATAAACACTGTTCTTTTGAACCTTCTAATCAAAAAATGTCAGTTTACACAAAGTTTTAACATTGATAATGTTTCTTGAGCATCAAATCAGCATATTTGAATGATTTCTGAAGGATCATGTGACACTGAAGACTGGAGTAATGATGCTGAAAATTCATGCCATCACATTAAAGGTGCAGTGTGTAAATTTTAGCGACACCTAGCGGTGAGGTTGGGAACTGCAACTATAACGGTGCACATCCCTCCCTTTTGGAGAAGCTACGTTGGCCGTTTGGTCGACATGTCGTCGTCTGAGAAAGCAGAGAGTAGATTGTGTGAACCAATAAGGTTTCTTCTTACTTCTAACAAAGAACGGTCTCTGCTTCTAATAAACCAGACGACTATACTACTGCTACTACTACTTTGTGCGCATTCAACGTAGTGACGACGCAAGCTGTCTCTAAAAACACGAACGATTTAGAAGAACAACAGTGACGAAACGCGCTTTGTAGTGTTTGTCCGTTTAGAGCTACTGTAGAAACATGGCGGCACAAAATGGTGACTTCCATGTAAAGGACCTGCGGTGTATGTGATAGAAATGGCTCATTCTAAGGTGATAAAAAAAATAATGGCTCATTATGTAAGCTCTTTATACATCACTGAAAACATAGTTATGTATATTATATTGCATTTCTGTCAATAGATCCTCACAAATTGTACACATTGCACCTTTAAAATAGAAAACACGAACTGTAATATTACTGTTTCCACTTTTGATCAAATACATGTTGACTTGGTGAGCATAACAAACTTATTTTTAAAATCAAAACAAAAAAAACTGACCGACCCCAAACTTTTAACCGGCAGTGTAACATTTATAGTCTTTAAACAAAAAGAGAAACAAATTAGCCAGAGTCCTAATAATGAGCATTAATCTAAGGTAATTTTGGAATTGTTAATCAGATAAGATTGTTTTTATGACATCACAATGGTAAATGATTATTAGTCTTTACTGAAATTCCAACAATACATGAATGCACCATAAATATGTAAAAAGAAAATTGTTTAAATTAGATCTTTATTAAAGTAAATTGGAAAATATCACAGCACAAGATCATTACCAAAGTTATTCCTTCCGTACGCATAATTTGAAATAGAAGGAAAGTCACCATCCCACACACAAAAATAACATCTGTTAATACATTTCAAAGATACTCTCATGAATGATAAAAAGATAAATGTGGTAATAAGTCCTTTAATCCTTGTAGTAAAATCATTATCTGGTCCCTTTTATAATGAGCATCTAGTCTAATTGTGCTCAGCTTTAAAAAGTCAAGGTGCAATTTCAGAAGTATAGATGCTTCTGATGTATATTAGTGCAAACAAACCTATTGAGCTACTCAACAGGAAGAGGTAATGCTGTACTATTGCCTGAGAAGGTCAGAGGAAGATCTCTACAGCTGTGCATAGCGGTCATGTCTGTGGAGTGGAGTAAAGCGAGTGGTGCTGGTTGATCTGGTCGCCCCTGTTGAAGAGGAGTGGAGTCGTCTCGCTGGACCCAAACCAGCTGTTGGTGCAGAGACACTGTATCATAACTGATCCCACAAGTGTTTTCAATGTAATACTCAAAGCCGGATGAACACATTACCTGCTGTGAGGATTGATACTGTGGCTCCAGAGAGAAGCCGTGTCATCATCCATTCCACGAGGATCATCAAAGAAATATGACCGTGAGCCTTGTGTGTTGCACATGGCCGGGCTGCAGTTCTGAAACAAACAACAAAGCAAACATGTCAATTATGTGAGAGAGAGATTTTTTTTTTGATCCCAGAATTGATCCCAAAAAAAAAACATTTTGTACATTTAATGACTGAACTCAAATTAATTTTGAGTGGGGATTTGTGGGGATTAAAAAAAAAAAATCAGATCAAGCCTTTTTTCAAAACTACAGGAAACCAACATGAATACAAACATTACATTTTTTAAAAATTGCTCCTTTTCATCATCTTACCTATTCTTTTTTTGTCATGGACCTAAATGTACACTACTGTTCAAAAGTTTGTAAGGTTTCTTAATGTTTTTGAAAGAAGTATTTTTTGCTCAGCAAGGCTGCATTTATTTGATACAGTAAAAATAGTAACATTGTGAAAGATTATTACAATTTAAAATGACTGTTTTCTATGTGAATATATTTTAAAATGTAATTTATTCCTGTGATCAAAGCTGAATTTTCAGCATCATTACTCCAGTCTTCAGTGTCACATGATCCTTCAGAAATCATTCAAATATGCTGATTTGATGTTTGAGAAACATTTATTATTATTATCAATGATGAAAACAGTTTATATTAAGTTAATATTTCTGTGAAAATTGTGATACATTTTTTCAGGATTCTTTTATGAATAGAAAGTCAACATGTCTTTGAACTAGAAATATTTTGTAACATAAATGTCAAAAATGACCAATTTGTTTATTTCACTAAAATAAATATACTATATTTTAGTTTGATAATGTTTTTTTATTTAATATTTTGTATTTTTAGGGGATTTTATGGTAATAAATGACATTTTTGCAGTAGTTATAATCCATTTATTCCCTTTTTGAGCATAGACCTGAAAATGAAATTTACAACTTAAACTGTCGTTAATCTTGAATGCTTTGGAGCACAGACTTAAGTTTGGTCTCAGTTTAAAGATGACACTTGGGAGATTATTGCTAAAGTGAAAAAAGTCTTAAAAAGTGAACCTAAAGTTATAGAATTTGAAAAATGCACAAAAATACCATTTTAAATTTATATATGAAATATATATTTTGCAAAACACGTTTAACTCTAAAATTGCGAGAAAATCAAAAATCATAAATGTAAACAAGTTGTGTTCCAAATTTGACCTTTCAGTAAGATTTTGTTTGGCTGCAGTACCAAAAGATTCCACTAGATGAAATTTGTTTTTCCATTAATTTCCAATGCGCTCATTTTTGACTGCGAGGAGCAAAAGTGTGACTTTTTTTTCAGGACCATTTAACATTTTCCAAATAAAGTCCATGACTTTTTTTTTTTTTGAGTTCACATAGTGCAAAAACCTTTACCAGGTTTCGTACCATTCCAATGAAATAATAAAAAACAAAACGTAAAATTTTTCAGTCAAAAATGACCGAAGAACACCAGAGGGTTAACAGTAATGAATTAGCAAAATCCATAATCGGCAGACCTTTTCTTGTTTAGGCTGGCGAACTCTGAAGATGAGAATGAGCAGGCCGGTAGGTAGCAGCTCCCAAATGAAAAGAACTGCTCCAAAGATAATGTAGCCTCTGTCTCCAAGTTCACTCTGAAGGTCAGCCTTTAAGAAAAACACGGCACATCACAAACTGACCAGTGAGAGAAATACCTATTCATTAGCAATCAACGAAGTGCAACTGCCCACCTGATCAGAAATGTTGTACCAGTCATAATCAAACGCCTCAACTTTATGATTCTCAGACAAAAACAGCATTGCAAGATTATAGCAAGCCCTGCTAGAGAAGAGCAAGATTACACCTGCCCCCAGCACCGCAGTCCGGCAAAGCCCCTGCAAGCAGAAACATCTGTGAATTTACCAAAGTTTGTCTTGTTTATCATGAACAGCAACAGAGATTTAATCTTGAGTAGATTATCAAGGATCTAAATGTTAAAATCAACATTTACTCAAAATTTACTCTGATTTATTTAGATTTATTTTTTGCATACCATAAACTATATCAGAATATTTCAGATTACACAAGTAAAACAGATTGCAACTACCACTTGAGCTGAAGTCCTTGCGAAGTTTGTACCTTACTGCGTAGATAAGGGGTGGCGGTGGCCGAGAATCGCGTTAACAGGAGCAGAGATGTGGCCAGACACACAGCTTCCAGAATAAACAGAAGGTCATTAACCAGCACTCGAACCAAAACCAGCCTCCAGGTATTTTCATCAGCTCCACCAGAACCTCCATGCTCTCCGAGGCTTGCGCAAACTATGTTGACACACAGGAAGATGGCACTCATGGTGGCATACACACACCGAGCCGCCCGTCTAGAAGTCAAAGTTCACACACAAACACACACAATTCTAGGGAAACTTGCTTCTGCCACAGAATAAATCATAAGGTGATTGCAAGTTATCATCTCACAATTCTGACTTTATAACTCACAAATTCGAGTATATATCTCACAGTTCAGAGAAAAAAAAGTCAAAATTGTGAGATATTAACTCGCACTTCTTTCTTCTTCCCTCACAATTTCGAGTTCAGATATAAACTCGGAACTGCGAGAAATAAATCAGAATTGTAAGATATAAACTAGCAATTACAAGGAAAAAAGTCAGAATTATGAGTTATGAACTTATAGAAATAAAGTCAGAATTATGAGTTAAGAACTCATAGAAATAAAGTCAGAATTGTGAGAAAATGTCAGAATTACCAGTTATGAAGTCGGAATTGTGAGAAATAAAGTCAGAATTGTGAGATTTAACTCGGAATTGTGAGAAATAAACTCGCAATTCTGACTTTTTCCTCACAATTCCGAGTTCAGATATAAACTCTGAACTCCAAGAACTAAAGTCAGAATTATGAGTTATGAACTCATAGAAATAAAGTCAGAATTATGAGAAAATGTTAGATTTATTACGAGTTATGAACTCAAAACTTTGAGAAATAAAATCAGAATTGTAAGATATAAACTTGCGATTCCAAGAAAAAAAGTCAGAATTATGAGTTATGAACTCATAGAAATAAAGTCAGAATTATGAGAAAATGTCAGATTTATTATGAGTTATGAACTCAAAACTTTGTGAAATAAAATCAGAATTGTAAGATATAAACTTGCGATTCCAAGAAAAAAAGTAAGAATTGTGAGTTATGAACTCATAGAAATAAAGTCAGAATTATGAGAAAATGTCAGATTTATTACTAGTTATGAAGTCGGAATTGTGAGAAATAAACTTGCAATTCTGAATTTTTCCTCACAATTCAGAGTTCAGATACAAACTCGGAACTCATAGAAATAAAGTCAGATTTGTAAGATATAGGCTAAACTTGCAATTACAAGAAATCTCAGAATTATGAGATATGAACTCATAGAAATAAAGTCATAATTGTGAGAAAATGTCAGAATTATGAGATATGAACTCAAAACATTGAGAAATAAAGTCAGAATTGTGAGAAAATGTCAGAATTATGAGATATGAACTCAAAACTTTGAGAAATAAAGTCATAATTGTGGGATTTAAATTGGAATTACGAGAAAAAGTCAGAGTTTATATCAATTTTGCCTTTTTTTCTGAATTGTGAAACAAACTCACAAATGCAAGTTATAAAGTCACAATAAACTCGCAATTCTGAGAAAAGAAAGTCAGCTTCTGAAAAAAATCATGGTCGTTGTAGCCTAAAAGTTAATGTCTAATAAATTTTACATTGAATCAAATAAAATACTTCTTTCTAAAGCTACTTTTTATAATGTCTACTTGATGCTTTTCTCATTTAACACAATAATGCCTTTAAATGATCTTTCGGGGTATTTTTTCAGCCAAATTTCATGTGATTGATTTTATTAATTAATTACATCATGTAATTAATTCGATTAAAAGTTGTAATCGCTCATTAATATGCACGTATGTAAATGTACTCACAGTCCTTTTCTGGGCTCAATGCTGAATACACTTCTAACTCTGAACAACTCCTGTCAAAATGAAACATTGTTATTAGGGAGTGCATTGATTTCTCAACTGAGCAAACATCTTTCTTTATATAACTTTCACTTGACTTACCTGAGTAAAGTAAAGGTTGAAGAGACTCAGAGTAAAAAACTGCAAGCACACCGGGAAGCAATAAAGGAGCCAGTAGACTGGAGTGGGCAGGTGGTTTGCCGCAAGGGCATCACGGAAATAAAACGAAAAGAGTGTCGTGCGAAGTGCTGCCCAGAACAGGCAAAGAAACAGAAAAATACTCTGGTAGCTCCATCGCTTATGCCGGTAGAGTAACAGCAACCAAAGCTGAATGTATACGACTAAAAAAAGACCCCCATAAAGACAGGTGTAAAGAACCGTGACACCCAGCTGTACTGATGGGGCCACGGCTGGTCTCATGGGAGAAGGTGGAACTGAAGCGTGCATTATGATGATGATGGATGTAAAATAAAATGTAATGTAACAAAACAAAGTATAGACCAAAGCATCAAAATAAAATAAAACTAAAATGATATAAAATGTCAGAATAAATCATATTAGCAAAAGGGTAAAACAAAATTCAGGCATACTGTATTTATCTGATTATCATTAGTCTGATTTTTTTATAAATATGATATTCAGTCAAGCCAAAATCAAACTACAAGACGAGAAAAACACTTCTGAAAGCTCCTTCATCAGACTTGCCCTCATCAATCTGTGATCTGCATCTGCAAAATAAAAGTGAAAGTGTTTAACCTGTTAACTCACCCCCACTTTTTTTATAGACATGAAAATGCACTATCCAAACTTAAATGGTTGTTTTCAAGAATACTTTGGAGTATAGACATAAGGCTTGTCTTGTTTTAAAGAAGAAATCTGGCAGATTATTGTAGAAGTGAAATAACTTATGTAAGTGAAAAAGAATTTTTATTATAGAAGTTTAAGTTTATTAAAACGTAAAATATATATTTTACAAAACAAGTTTTACTCTAAAATTGCAAGAAAATCAAAGCCAAAAATCTGAACAAGTTGTGTTCCAAATTTCAGGTTGATATCTCAAAAAATGAGCTTTCAGTAAGATTTTGTTTGGGTGCAGTACCACACTTTTCCACTAGATGACACCCAAGCTCCATTGGTGACCATATAAAGGCGCCTCCATTTCCATATGGTTTGAGTACGGAAGAGGATTAGGGCCAAGCAATAATAAAAAAAATAAAACCATCTCGAGATTAAAGTTGTTACATTTCGAGAAAAAACTCGTTAAATTTCGAGAAAAAAGTGATTAAATTACGAGAATAAAGTGATTAAGTTACGAGAATAAAGTCGTTAAATTACGAGAATAAATTCGTTAATTTAATGAGTTTATTCTCAACATTTTATCTCGACTTTTTTCTCGAAATTTAACGAGTTTGTTCTCGTAATTTAATGACTTTATTCTCGTAATTTAATGACTTTATTCTCGTAATTTAATGACTTTATTCTCGTAATTTAATGACTTTATTCTCACCATTTTATCTCGAGTTTTTTCTCGAAATTTAACGAGTTTTTTCTTGTAATTTAACGAGTTTTTTCTCAACATTTTATCTCGACTTTTTTCTCGTAATTTAACGAGTTTAATCTCGAGATGCTTTTTTATTTTTTTATTATTGCTTGGCCCTAATCCTCTTCCGTATTTGAGTGATCTGAACCATATATTATCATTATTTTAACACAATTTATGAAGTAGACATCCTATATAGAAGTAGTATGGTTAGTTTGCCAGAAGTGTTTATGAATTCAGCCTCTAATAAACATAAAAACAACATGTATGTGGGTTATAGATCGCCGCCACAATCATAAATGTGTTTTTTTTCTTCTACTAAAAACATTTTCAGTCTCAAAACATTTAATGGATCTTATCTTTTGAACTCTTGGCGTGAAAACAAACATGTTTCAACCTATCTTTAATGATTTTTCATGTTCATCACTATCATAAAGGTCTGAACATGCCTTATGAGTATGAAAATATGCTTGTTGCAAATTGATAAATTAATGCTCCTCTGTACATCAGTCACCAAATATGAAAACTAGAGATTCTAAGCTTTCAAATGATATATAGTTTGTCAAGATTAGTTTAGGTTTCTTATAGAATATTACTGTTTTAAATATGTAATGGCTGTGGGCCAGTGACAGTTAACAGGTTAAGGTAACTAAAGTGTGTTAACATCAACTCAAACTTCAAAAACATCATCTTCCTAATCGAAAACAAAAGCATCTTGTGTCTGAAAACAGTCGCGAATGACAGCCCGACGTTTGTTTATTCGCTAGACCTGTTCGTCTGCGTGTTTGATTCAGTGTACAGCACAAATTATAGTAGTTTTTAGCTGTTTAACTCACTCTAACAATCAAACATTTGTACTTTAGACTTATATAAAGTAGCTAGCTGTGTTGGCTAACGTTGCTAGATTGAGTTTAAAATCGATTTGCTAGTTCATAGGTCGGCTTTGACATAAATACGCGACACATATTTTAAAACTTCCATTAAAACATTACAAAGATAAATTCAACAATACCTTACAAATGACTAAGTCCTTGTAATCGACGTAACAAATCCAATAAATCCTTTCCCTCATCACTAAAGTGCCGCTCTTGTTTATACACTGAGTGTGTTATCATCTGTGGCGACATCTAGCGGTAAATGCTGGTACTGAAAAACGTAAACAAATGTGACTTCCTCCTTCCGCCAACTAATACTTTCTCACAAAAACAACTTTCTCATCAAACTCTTAAAAGGTACTGAGGAGTATAAAATGCTTCTAAAAAAGGGGGAATTTTTAGGAATATTTTGGGAAGTATTGTATAGCATATTACGTAGTTAGAGGGCTTTGAATTGATGGTGGGCGTGGTTTATACTATTACAGGCATGTACTGGGCGGGCTTTACAGTGGTAGTGGGCGTGGATTGGTTATTATAGAGGGTATGCACGTGACGTCACCGTCGACCGTTACGACTGCGGTCACGCCCACTGAGTGGCAAAAGACTGAGCGGCAGCATTGGTTTTCAGCGTGAATGTCGCGAAAAACACTTCCAAAACGGGAAAGAGCTTTGTGATTGACTGTACAAATAGCTTTGACACAAAATCTGAGGTATATATTTAAAAACTGCAGAAAAGCAACAGAAAAAGAAGCAAATGGATCACTGCAATTCACAGACACAGCTGGACTCCAGCAGAGAAACATGTTTTGCAGTTATCATTTTGTGTCAAATTGTTGGATTTTGATGTAAAATCATACCCGTATATATTGTATTGTTATATATTATGTTGACAACTCATCAATTAAATATTTTCCATCTTATATTCTGCATAATTGGGTGTTTTTAAATAAACAAAAACTATACTATAAAACTATATGTTTTAGGGCTGGACAATATGACGATATAACAATGATATAAGTGATTACGCGGATTTAAACCTACCTATATTGTAGTTATATAAAATATTCACAGGCAGATTTGCTTTATGTGTTTCCCCGGTGTCGAAATCAGGCACATATAAATGTCAGGAAACACGATTCCTGGCTGCATGTCAATATCCATGGATTAGGTTTATTTGACAAGTTGTAAGAAACACTTTCAATTCCAACCTTTAGTGTAATTCGTTAGTTTTACTCGCGTTTTCGCGTCACGCAGCAGGTTCTTTTGCCACTCAGTCCAGCTGAGGGAGCGCGTTTTCGGCGGGAAAGTGACGTCGATGCATACTCTTTATTGCTGTCAGGAAGCATGAAAAAACGCCCATGCATTACCGCTTTTGGCCTGTAGGGGAGCCCTCAATCAACGCCATGGCTCTATAAAGAGCACAGAACCCAAGAGGCGAAACTCTGACGCTTTTTGGGTAACAGCCACTAGGTGTCGCAGCCGCCATTTTGGGGTGAAAATGCCAACTGGACAATAGAATCCATCACATTTTACGCACCCAAAATCGGCGAATCTCACAGCCAAATCAGGAACGCAATAGAAAATTTCTCAAATTCAGTAAATTTTAGTAAATATATGTTAACTATATATGTTTTATTATTATCAGTCAACCATTACATCTGAGGTAATGTAGTTAACCTACTTTATTGAGTATTTCCATTTTATGCAACTTTACATTTACTATTAATAGTAAAGTAATAAATTAATAATTAATACAGTTAAGATCATCATGTTTGTTGCGTGATCCAGGGGATTAAAATGGAGTAAATTTCTCCACTAAATCTGAAATATACGTAGATACAAACATGATCTTATAGATGATGCATTGCTGTGTCTGTTATCCCATAATTCCCACTTTTGGACAAAGTGGCTGTTTTTTTGTTTACATAGTCTTGCTTTAATTATAAGACAACACTGCAATAGTTTACTGTCAAGCTGTTATATATTTTTTGTCCTTCATCCCCAATTGTTCTGATGCATCTCCTTAATTTAATTCATATGTTGGTATTATTTCAGTGTTTATAATGCTAAGACTTGAACTTCAAAGAATTTTAACCCAAACTGACTGGGTTTCTAGACAGCAAAGGTTTTGTGAAAAAAGTGGAAGACTTAAACACAAAGTCTGTAAAATAAACTGTTAAAAGGATTTGATGATCACTAGTGATAGTATTTTATTCTGTTTTGTCATCATTCAGGTTGGATTTCAGCTTTAATGTACGTTTTTTTTTTTTAAACAAAGCAGCTTTTGCTGTTATCACCCCAAAATGGCGGAAGCGTAGGGCTGCACTGGAACGTTCTATTGAGTTTCGCTTCTTGTCAGTCAGTGGTTGCCAAGTCCGCGGTTTTCCCACGGAATTGGGCTGCTTTTACACTGTCGTAAAACATTTGTCGGGTTCTTTTTCATGTCCGCGGGTTGAATCGACCCAAAATAACGTGATAATGCGAATTTCACCAGGGGAGCCCCGCCAAAAACGCAAATTTTGCGCCCCGGAAAGCGATTTTTATCGTGGGACCCCCATGAAATGCGATTGAGCTAGTTTTGAGGGGAGGGTTTTGTTGTGAAAACCTGGCAACCCGTGTATATTCTTCGCTACTACAGAGAAACGGCGGTTAGTTCAATTTTGCGCCATCAATAACCGCCATGTCAGCTGTCAGTCCTTCAGTCATTATCATACCTGCTTTTATTACACGAACTGATTAACGCGCTCAAATCAACAACCTGGTTTAAATAACACATATTTTAAGTTATATAAGCCCTACTGTAATTGATGAACTCATCATTTCATAACATTAACCTGAATTCTGTCAGTCGCACAAATGATGTTACATATAAGCGGTCAGTCCAGATTCGTAGGCTGTGAGTCAGAGGCGGTTTGTAACGCCTGAACTCATGGCGGGTTAGTAGGCGAGGTTTTTCTTCCTCACTTTTTCCTCCCTCTCTCTCTCTCTCTCTTTTCTTCACTATACCGCACTGTGAGCTGTAGTTCTGCAGCCACGTCGCAGACAGATAGACAGCATCGCCTTTACAAACCTTCTCCTCACTGTATCCGCCTAACTGGACCGACAACAACGTTACCCCCTCGTACAGATACGTTTTGTTTATACATTTTCATTTTTAAAAATAGTGACTCTTTACGGATAAGTTGAGAATAGTTCTCGGCTGTGGTCATGGTGAGTAGCTTGCGTGCTAACTCGGGTTTCAAACTTGCTGGCTTAGTGTTTAAAAAGGTTTCCTTAGCGTTTAAACATTTCAGTTTGTCCTACATGCCCTTGCATGATGTTAGACAAACGTTTGTTCATGTAAATGCTACTAACTTGCTTACCATTTAGAGATCAAGGGGATATGGAGTTGCTTATACAGTATTATCTATCTATCTGTCTAGTCTTTGCACTTTCTAATTGATAATAACATATGTACTAAGTATAAAGAGTGTGTATACAAACAACAAATTAAATATACTTTGTGTATACACTCTATCTATCTATCTATCTACAGTCTTGCATTTTATAATTGCTAACAACATGCACATATATGTACCAATATGTGTACAAACAACTAATTATACACGTTACATGTGTATATTCACTCATTATATTATGTTTTTGCGTTTAACTCATGCTATAGGAACCAGAGGATGTACATTATAGATCAGCAGAACATTTGATAGACGAGGAAGAGAATGAGAAAGCAACATCCGAGAGGAAGGAGGATGGAGAGGAATCCCGTAAAGCAGGGAGACCACCGATGTCCCGCATCCCTACCTTTCAGAGCTCCCTGGGCCGCAAGCGAGTCACCGTCCAGAGTGCAGAGTCATCACTGAAGATGGATGGATCCAGCCAGCAGGGCCAAAAAGAGAAAGCTGGCTCTACAGAGGCTGGAAGAGTGAAAATGTCAGTATCTGGAGGGAGAGAAAAAGCACTGCCCATCCCATCGGCTCGTTTACCCACTGATGTTCTCTTTCAAGGTGATATCTTGGATCACACCTCCACTCTTTTAGCTGCGAAAATAGATCAATCCCTTGATCAAACGCCTGAAATTACAAAAGACTCTGATCAGGCGGAGACGTCACTGCAGCGACCCCCGCTCAGGAACGTCTATGAGACCAATGATCTTGTTTCTGAATTTGAAACTGCAAGTGGAGAGACCACCTCAGAAGATGAGCAGATGTCGGCACAGGATGCTGTTGTAGAGGAACTGAGCTCATTCTCCTCTGTTGATCAACACAAAGCCTCGGATCAAGCTTTTGAAGATACTTTGAGAGAGGAAAAAGGAAGTGTATCCCAATCGCACTGGACAGAAGACAATCGCGTCACAGAGAATAATATGAAACAGTGCTTTGTTTCAGATAAGGATGATGGATCCACACTTAGTGGTCAAGATGAAACTGCTAAGATGCAGAAACCTTTAGATAGTAAAAAATGCTTTAAAGAAACACGACAGGGAACCAAAACTGCTGATGCTCCTCACGCAAAACACACCCAGGCCAAAACGTGTACACCCTCAAAGGTGAGGTGAATCATTTTTCATATCATGCAAATATGCAAAATTAATGGTGTTTGCTAAGGCAAACATACTATTGTTCATTCTAAGGGTTAAGGATTTGAACTAACCTTTAATCATAAGTATTATATTAAATATTAAAGGGATAGTTCACCCAAAAATTTGGCAATACTCTCGCTCAAATCTGTTGAACACAAAAGAAGATATTTTAAACAATGTTGGTAATCAAACATTGACTTCCATAGTAGGGAAAAAAATACTATAGAAGTCAATGCATGCCGTCAGCTGTCTGGTTAATCAAATTATTTAAAATATCTTCTTTTGTGTTCAACAGAAGAAAGAAACTCATACAGGTTTGGAACAACATGAGGGTGAGTTAATGATGACAGAATTAAAGTTTTTGGGTGAACTGTCCCTTTAAGTGAACAGACATTCAGATATATTTACAGTACCACGAAGAAGTATGTACTTATTAAGTACTTATTCAGTTTACCAGTACAAATATCTAAACATTTTTAAATCAATATATATTTACTTAAGAAGCATAAGTTATTAAGTCTTCTGAACGATTTATCAAAATAGTCAGTTTTCTGTTTAAAACATAATATCTGCAAATGGGCTTAGAAAAATAACCTTGTTTTCCCTTTAAATTACTCCTCTTACCCCAATGGAAGATATTTTTTCTTGTTTTAGGCACAAACTCAGAGTAATTTTGCTTTTCAAGTAAATGTATCTTGTTTAGATATTTTTACTCGACAAAATACTAGGTGAGAAAGAAAAATACTGCAGTGCAAGCCATATCTGCAGACCAGAATGTCTTTCTCTGGACTCATTTGACCTCTTTGATTTGCATACATATACAAATTTGTAGTACTTCAGTCAAGTTGCCTCAAAGTATTTGTTTTGCCATGAAAGACAGAAGAGAATTTCAACAGAAGAGGATGTGTGAAATGAAACAGCCACAAAACCATAATTTCATCACTAACAGTCATCTGCGTATGTCTTGTTAGATAGATGTTTACATAAGTAAATAGTATGCCATTCATTTTGTCATATTGTTAATTTTATATGGTTTCAGCAGACAAAAGGAAGGAGTTTTTTCCTTTTCTGTCTCGTGCCCTCCATTCTCCTTCTCTTGGGTGGATTTGCATTGCACATCTGGCAGTATGGAGTCCCTAAATCTGTGTCACACCTGATGTCCCAACTGGAGCTGCACTGGCTGGAAAGTTTCTGGATGCCTCAAGAGTCTTGCATTTCTGATTGTAGGTGAGGAAACGGGTCCGCAAGTATTTTAAAGTATTTAAATGGCGAGTTTGAGATGTTTAAATGTGTTTCTAAATGTTGTTTATCAGGCTCACGCTTGTTGAGAGTGTCCCAGAGGGCCTCGACTTCCCTTCCGGCTCGCCACACCTGCCAAGCATTTCAGACACTTGGACCAATCTACTAAATAGAGCAAACAGCTCTGTCCACATTGGTGCTTTCTATTTCACACTTCGAGATTCAGACCTGGGCCTCACAGAGCCCTCGTCTGTGCTGGTATGTTGTGTCGTGGACATAAGTGTGAATAATGCACTGTAGAATATAGGCTCTAGAATATTTGTTACCAGCATATGATCTAATAAGACATGCATAATAATATGATAATGTTTATTCTGATTATATGGGAAGGGAGTTTTTATATTAGGCATTTATATATTTCTATAGGGCAAAAAAGTGTTCAACCAACTGAAGCAGCTGGAACCAAAAGGCGTGAAGTTGAAGATTGCAGTAAACGCCCCTCAGCCCTACATTGCAGACACAGACGAGCTGGTAGCAACAGGTACAACAGCATGTCTAATGCACATTTGTATGCAGCATGTGAAAACATACATTAGGAGTTGTAAGAGGTTTAATAATCTGGAATGTATGTTATGCAGCCTTCAGCTTACTTGCTTTGTGCTTTCTCGCAGGGGCTGAGGTCAGGGGAGTTGACCTGCAGAGCGTCACTGGTGGCATTTTGCACACCAAACTGTGGGTTGTGGATAAGAAACATATGTATTTAGGGAGCGCAAACATGGATTGGCGTTCTCTTACCCAGGTGAGTCTAAGGCTTCGTCCGGAAGCTGAAAAATGCTACTTCCGCAGGCACAACAAGGCACATCCGAATCCAATGATCGTGCCACATTTTGTCTACAGAAATACCTTCATTTGATTGATTTTTGAAGGCAGCATAGATGTATCCTTCGCTGCCTATGATATCCCACACTTAGATTCCATGACATTAGAGGTAAAAAAAATAAAATGCCGTTATGAGTTGGTTACGATTGGTGGTCAGTTTGTGTGTAAATTTATGTTTTTGATCAACTTTTTACACTTTTAATTTCTTTTCTAACGAGAAGTTAATATTGTAGTTATTAAATATTCACTTAGTTATCTCCAAAGCTTGCGCTTGTCGTGAGTGGTTGTTGTAACATGCAACAAAAACAGTCTTTATTAAAGGATTAGTTCACTTCGGAATTAATAATTTCCTAATAATTTACTCTGATAATTTACTTGACTTCAACAGCTACCAACGGGTTGAAGGTCCCAATCGCAGTTTCAGTGCAGCTTTAAAGGGCTCTACACGATCCCAGACAAGGAATAAGGGTCTTATCTAGCGAAACAATCTGTCATTTTCTAAAAAAATACAATAAAATTATATACTTTTTAACCACAAATGCTCATCTTGCACTGCTCTGCGTTCATCATGTTGGAAAGGTCACACGTGGTGTAGGCGGAAGTATTGAGCAAGTGTTTACAGAGCAAACATGCAAAGACTAAGTCAAACGGCCTTTACAAAAAAAGGTAAAACAACGATGTCAGACGATTTTAAAGTTGGAGGAGAAAATGAGATGGAGTTTTTACCTTGGTACTTTCCAAGATGAGCATTTGTGGTTATAAAGCATATACATTTTTATTTTTTTAGAAAATACTGATCATTTCGCTAGATAAGACCCTTGTTCCTCGTCTGGGATCATGTAGAGCTCTTATGAAGCTGCATTGAAACTGACATTTGGACCTTCAACCCATTGGTAGCCGTTGAAGTCCACTATATGGAGAAAAATATCTATCAATATCATTATCTTATTGGATGGTTATTGAAGGTTTCTGTTGACATGCAATGTCCTTGACATGTAAATAATGTAATTAATTCATTATCCAGTGCAGTTCATTATAATATAATATCGAAATGGCCATCAACCCAAATGAACAAACCTATAAATATATATGCATATGCTAAAATATAGTCAATATTTCCAATAGGTGAAAGAGGTTGGAGTGGCTGTGGAAGACTGCAGCTGTCTAGCACAGGACGCTTCACGGATCTTTGACGTGTACTGGGACATTGGAGCTCAGAAGAATGGATCTCTACCTCCTTTCTGGCCGGGCCGTTTCTCCGCCCTCTCCAGTTCTAAGTACCCATTAGCTGTTAAATTCAACGGTGTCCCTGCACGTGTCTATTTGTCTGTGAGTTGTGTTTCTCTCACAAGTTGACTTTAGTTGTTTGGTGTGGTTTTTGTTCACCATATTCATAATATCTATTTTTTCATTGCATGTTTTGCAATCATTTTATTCAACCTGTTCACAATTCCACTTATTCTCTGACTTTTGTGCTGGCTGATTTTCATTTGTGTAGAAATGTTGTCTTTTTGTCATATTGCCACCTTTTACACTTCAGAAAAATTGTGCTTTTAAATCAATCCATTGCATGGACTCTATGTATGTCCTATATCATTCATTTTCATTCGTCTCTAAACATGACACGTGCATTTTTCGTGTACAGAATTTTTTTTACATTTTTACACTGCAACGTTTGACTTGTTCTTGTAGAGTTCCCCTCCTCCTTTATCATCACATGGCCGTTCTGACGACCTCTCAAGCATCCTGTCAGTGATTGCTGATGCTGAACGCTTCATCTATGTGTCTGTGATGGACTACCTTCCCATGTCCCAGTTCACGGAGCCCATTCGGTAAACTTTACCATTTGATATTGAGTAAAACTAAAACTAACTATTAAATTGAAATAAACGTTAACTGAAATAAAATAAAGTGCCCCTATTATGCTATTTTAAAGGTTCCTATTTAGTTTCGGAGTTCTCCTACAATAGCTTTACATGCTTCCAAGGTCAAAAATCACTTTAGTTTTCTCATAATATCCATTGCAGCATCTCCTCTTTTCACAGTGTCTGAAACGGTTTGATAAGGGATTCAGTCTCTCTAAACCCCTCCTTTATGAGAGCCTACTCTGCTCTGAATTGGTCAGATGACCCGGGGTCAGTTGTGATTGGTCTACTGCTTACAGTGCGTGTCAGAAATGAAACGCCCATTACCATATCTGAATTTCAGCTCCGGGATCTTCCTCAGCACTTGTATATACAATGATATGAACAGTAACAATAGCGTCGATTACCGTATCAATTCGAGCCCGAGTCCTCATCCATTGGAAGTGCAGAAAACGGTGTCTTCTCGACAATATAAACCAAACTCGGGTCAAAGTAGATGTTGTTTGGGGACAGCCTAGGTTTGAGTAAGACTGGAATAACTATTGACTTGTTTCAGCAGTTCAGAATCGTTCTTTCTTTTAGGAGACAATAACAACAGTTATTGGGCTCTTTGATCTTTGAAACACACCTTTAACATTCACAAACAGCTATATTACACAATACATGAAAGGTAATATCTGAAAAGAATAATAGAGGCACTTTAAAAATACTTTGGCAAACAGCTAGTAGCCAAAGCTACTAATTCAAAAAATATATATATAAAAAACTGTATTAAAGGGTTAGTTCACCCAAAAATGAAATTTCTGTCATTAATTACTCACTCTCATGTCGTTCCACATCCGTAAGACCTTCATTCATCTTCAGAACACAAATTAAGATATTTTTGATGAAATTCGAGAGGTATATGACTCCATAGACAGCAATATAATCAACACTTTCAAGGTCCAGAAAGGTACTAAATACATCGTTAAAACAGTCGACGTGACTGCAGTGGTTCAATACTTTTTGTGCGCAAAAACATAATAAAAATTACGACTTTATTCAACAATATCTTCTCTTCTGTGTCATTCTCCTATGCTGTTTTACGTCCAGCGCTTCCAGGTTCTACATCAGAACACCGCCTCATTATTGGCCGGCTCCTGCGTCACCATCACACGAATGCGTCGTGCTGCTCATGTGACCAATGTCGGCCAATACTGAGTTTACATTCTGATGTAGAACATGGAAGCGCTGAACATAAACAGCATGGCCTTAAGGTCTTGCGGGTTTGGAACGACATGAGGGTGAGTAATTAATGACAGAATTTGGGTTAACTAACCCTTTAATAGCTTAGTTTGACTAGTTAAACGATTACTGTTTTCCATGATTTTTTATGTATAATGTCTTGTAGGTTTTGGCCTGTCATCGACTCGGCCCTCCGTGAGGCTGCTTGTACCAGAGGTGTTGACGTGAAGCTGTTGGTCAGTTGTTGGAGTCACTCTCCTGGTGCCATGTTTGTCTTCCTTCAGTCTCTATCAGTCCTCAACAAGCCCCCTCTGAGCTGCAACATTCAGACTGTATGTTTCTTTATATTTTGAAAATGATATATTAAATCCATGCATCACTGATGATTTAATACCTATAAACATTTTACATACAGAAAGTTTTTGAGGTGCCCTCAACACGAGAGCAGCAGAGGATTCCGTTTGCACGTGTCAGCCATGCCAAGTACATGGTGACTGATCGAGTTGTTTACATTGGTATGTTAGCTGTCTACAGTTTTCACAGCGTGATCTCACTTGCATGCTTTGCCATATTGCAGCAACCTGACGGCAGGTTTTGGCGCTGCATCATAAAAACCTGCCAACAGAAACAGTCCATGTTTACATTTACAATTGAAGCACTGTGAATATGAGTTATACAATGAAGTGAATGTCAGATTTATAATCCTGCTATGATGATCGATTGTTATATTGTGTTTTACAGGAACTTCCAACTGGTCTGAGAATTACTTCACCCAGACGGCAGGGGTTGGGCTTGTTGTGAATCAGACAGGTTCTGCAGTAGGGCAGGGCCAGCAAACCGTTCAGAGCCAGTTGCAGAAGATTTTCCAGAGGGATTGGCATTCAGAATATGCCCAACCCCTCTCTGATGTTCACGCAGAACGTTGTAGCGGAAAAAAGCTTACATAATGTACAGTGCTCTTTATTTGTTAGGTTGCTAAGTACTATGATTCAAAAAATAAAAACATCAAAAACCAAGAACTCTTCCCTGCGGCATTCCTGCCTACTGATAACTTATTTATGTTGTATGAATTTGCCAAAAGGATGCTGTGCATTTTTAATGTTTGTTATAAATATGACATATATATATTCTCTCTTTTTTTCTTTTTTTTCATCGAGTGCATTATTGTATATTTGCATTTTGTGACATTTGCCAGAATAAGGACAAGGTCCTTGAGCAAGCACTGATTTATGATGTTGAACTGGTTATCATGCATGTAAATGAAATGTTGTAAGAGGTGCCTTGGCTGTAAAGTTTGTTTTCAAAATAAAGCTACTTTTCAGTAAGAAAATGCTTGTGCTCTGTTGTTTCTAAAATCACATTTAGATTATTCAGGGTTTTTTAAGGTCTTTTAGTTTAAATATTTTAAAAATGTTTTAATTTTAATAAAATAGCCCTCTTGTATTGTTCATTTGGGGGTCACACTTGTGTTATTCACAGTCAAAAGTGACCGAACACCTGAAAATGTAACTCTTTATTTTCAGTAAACTCAATATAATATATTTTGGTTCAATAATATTTTGAGAAAATATTATGTTACCAGTTAATATGTATGTAATAATCATGATAAATTTTTCCTATTAAAAACAATACAAAAATGTATTTATTTATTTTTGAAATTTTTATTTTAAGTGTCAGTTTTTGCATACATTTTATTACAATTAAATTTAAATGAAACAAAATGAACTGGAATTCTTTATCAGAGCTTAATCAATCTGGGTCACGATCTCTTATTTGAGTCTTCTGTATCAACTTTGCCATATTGTTACAGCCACGCCAGATCATTTGTGTGTGTATAATAGTGTGTTTTGTGTGTGTCTGTGAAAGTCCGTGTGTTTGAGTGGGTGTGTCTGTTTTGTACTCTTGATGTTTTAGAGGGTAACCCTTTCCTTGCTGTCCATTTGTTTTTCTGCATTGTACAAAAGTCCCTTTCATGAAAAGTCTGTTCACTCGGCGGCCATGCCGTTCCACACCCGTAAGACCTTCTTTCATCTTAGGAACACAAATGAAGATATTTTTGATGAAATCCGATGGCTTTGTGTGGTCTGAAATATTCTCGTCGCTTTATAATATTAATATTGAACCACTGAAATCACATGAACTGATTTAAATATGTTTTTAGTACATTAATGGATCTTGAGAGAGGAAATGTCATTGCTGGCTATGCAGGCCTCATTGAGCCATCGGATTTCAACAAAAATATCTTAATTTGCTTTCTGAAGATGAACGAAGGTCTTACGGGTGTGAAACGGCAAGAGGGTGAGTAATAAATTACATTATTAAAATTTTTGGGTGAACTAACCCTTTAATGCTTCTTATTTATAACTGAATTGTGGGTTCCATTGCGTCGCTTCACTCGTGGCAGAAATTGAAAATTTCTCAACTTTTCAAGCGCCAACGCAAGCGTTAGCCAATCAGATCGCTTAATGCAAACACCCTAGAACAGTCGCTAGCCAATTGCGTTCGTGCAACACTGGAAAGTAATGTGATTGGCTGTTATCACAATAACGGTCGCGTCAACACAAGCTTCAGACACGCCCTTCGTCAAGCGTTGATGCTGACGCCCCGTGAATGCAGCGTGAAAAAATCTTCAACTTCTGCCGCGAGCACGAGTGAAGCGACGCAACGGAACCCACAATTCAGTTCGGCAACGCATGACGTCACCCATTCAAAGTAAATGGGAAGCATTAAAGTCCACGTGAACCGGAAGTTGCAAACGACTTTTCTCCAGTGTTGTGACGCATTTCCAAGTGAAACAGAATATTGAACAGAGGGCAGAGTTTTACTTTAGCGCTCCTCCTCTCCATCTCTCACTCATAGCAGACTTACGGTTGCAGAGGAGTGGTTTACGCGATTTCAACCCAAGCCGTCAAACTGACATCATTAGAAAAGGGGCGCCGTTGCAGAGGGGAGGAGCATTTTCAGATTTTAATTAAATATTACGAAGCCAAACTATTTTTGTGTGTGGATTGACTTGCACGGATGAATTGTTCACCACAAAACTAGCAATTTGCGCTAACAAAATAAATAAGGTCAATTTTGATTTCATGTGTACTTTAATGAGAAGCGTTTATGTACGGCTCTGACACTGACGCCCCGCAGTGACGCAATGACTTTATCAATCAGCGATTGGCTCTTTTACTTAGAAGGCGGGACGTATTCCGCCATATTGTGCATTGCAGTTTCTCATGAACCATCTTTCTATATCTGTACTGTAGTCTTTGATTGTAATCACCAAAAATAGCTCTTTTTTCATATTTTTCGTATTTCACTGAGTTTCGTAAGTAGCGATTTTCAAAAAAAAAAAAAAAATTGGTCTAAAAAAATGTTAAATGGTTTAATGCATACACATTTGCCTTGGCCTAAGCCTACTTTGAAAACAAACAGAAAAAAAAAGATGTCTGCCACTTCACAGATAAGCTAAAACTCAGTTCTACAGCTAATTTGAGACATTTTCTTAAAAAAGAAAAGTGAATGTTGGACCCCAACACATAAAATAATTTAAAATGTGTCCCATATGTGCATGTTAACTGATAAACAGTATTTTACAACAAATTATAAATAAATATTAATAATAAAATATATATATTAATAATAAACAATAAAACAAGAGGACAATGCAACCTCGAATTGTGAAGTATAGCCTAAATGAAAGAGTGTCTCAAAACCTAGTGATCCCCCACACACAGACTGCGTAAGAATGCTCGTGCACATGATGCCCAAATATGCTATCTAGTTAGGCAGCTCACTAGGCTTTGAAACACAGCCTACGTCTTCTCTGCGCAGGAAGTGAAGGCGCGGAGGAAGGAAGACGTTAAAAATGGCACGAGAAAGAAGCCCAGCTTTATGGCTTCACACTCAACCAAGTGTAACTCGTAAAATGCCGGTGTGTCACAGAATACTCTTACTTTTATGGCTACTCCACTTTTCTTCCGTATATTCAGATATAACGGACGGGAATGCGGAGCACTTAAAGCGCGAGCACTCGCTCATTAAGCCTTATCAGGGTGAGTATCTGCTGTAGCTGCTAGTGTTACTGTCCTGTTGTGGTGTGTTGACGTCATTGAGCCTCATGATCACTACAGTGTTTTAAGTTATGTTCACTACGATGAGTATGATATCACCAGTTATTTTGTAATGTCATGGGTCATGCATTTTATTGGGAACAACAAGTACCACAGGATAGTCTACAGAAGAATCTTTACAGGAACACAACTTAGTGTAAACAAAACTAGTCAGCACCTTTATTTGAACAAGTGAGGGTAGTTTGCAGGTTGTAAAGGAATCTGCCTTCACAGGAAGAGCATGCAAATTGTCAAAATACTATTTAATTAGGCAGGGGGAAAGTTCTTGCATAGAACATTTACTGTTTTGTGCATACATTTGGGGCCAAATATTGTTTTGTGCATACATTTGGGGCCAAATATTTTTTTTAAAGCAGCAGAAAGCAGTTTTGTTCTTAACAAAAATTATATAAAATGGCACATGTTTGTGCAAAACTTGATGATCCTGTTCTTCAAAATGTGAGAATGATCCAAAGAGCGTGTTGTGCTTCAGTGTAAGCAAACACATTTGATCGGCTGTACAAAAGGCAAATTCAGGTTTCCCACTCGTCCTGGAAAACCTGGAAAATTGATGACAAACTTTCCAGTCCTGGAAAACACATGGAAAATTAGAGAAAATGAAAAATGTCCTGGACAATCTTGTTGTTGTCCTTGAAAATTATTTTTTAAAAAGTTCTTAGGTTTTTCTTTAGTCAAGAACAAAAAGTTTGTGTTGCCACTTGCAGCAGTTAGCTAATGCTATTAACTGCTCAAATGTATGCAGAAAATGTTAATTGGTAAGCAGTTACCTAATTCAGTAACTTGCTAACTAATAATTTTGATGCGATATGAGGTCAGTAAGAGATTCATTGTGCAGTGTAGCCAACTTCATTGATTATAACAGGAGTTTTCACAACAGTGCAGAACTTTGTGAGTTTGCGCTGAAGTGATTGACAGCTGCAGTGATTAAAAAAGGAAAATCTGTTTATAACCCATTCGCAATTTGAAAGTTTTTCATGCTGCTAAGTATACACACTGCAAAGTTTGGGGAATGACTAACTTATTTAAATGCGGGATTGAATCCAAAATTATATTGATTGACAAGGTGATAACCAGCATTGGATGGGACGGAAATAACTAATAGTCCTGCCACATATTCTATTACGTGTTATGGGTTTCTTTGTTGTTTATCGACTTTGTCTTTGACTAATATTTTTATTTTCAAATAGTTAAACGAGACATTAAAATGTGTCCATATCATAGCAAAAAATATTGGAACTTAGTAACGAGAACAATTTGTCACAATGTATGATTAAGAGCTCATATTAAAAACTGATTTTATAGTTAAGTCATGGCAATAAACTATGGAAGTGTCTGCTGCTGAATAAAAAATAAAAAAGGTAATTGCAACTTTTTATCTCAAATGTGATATAAACTCGCAATTGCTTGATATAAAGTCAGAATTGCGTGATATAAACTCGCAATTGTGTTATAAAGTCAGAATTATAAATTGCATAACTGTGATATAAACTCGCAATTGCAAGAAAAAAAGTCTGAATAGTGAGATACAAAAAAGGTAATTGCGACTTTTTTTATTCTGTGGCGGAAACAAGCTTCCATAGACATAATGTATGATTAAGAGCTCATATTAAAAACTGATTTTATAGTTAAGTCATGGCAATAAACTGTACGCCTTTTTAAAGACTTGGAGAGCAATATATCACTTTAGGCCGGGTGTGATCCTTGTCTTTTATTCCTGCCATAGTAAAATTGAAAATGTCCTGGAAAAGTCCTGGAAAATGATCGCTGAAAAGGAGTGGGAACCCTGAAATTAGCAATCCCACAAATATGAAAAAATTCATATTCATTTTATTTCCAAGTGCATGTAAAAAAATCATTATAGTAGTGAACATTAATTAAATAACATAAAATCTAAATGTTATTTTACATTTGCATTAACAAAAAGTGTGAAGAAACATTTTTAAACATTACACTCTTGTGAAGCTTGTGACAGACATCCAAGACTCTGTGAATAAACTGTGCATAAATTATATGATTATACATTTATTTGATGATCAGGTGTTGGAACGAGTGCCTCAAGTCAGTGGGACTTCTGGGGAAGTACTTTAGTAACCAGCCAGTATGTGCGCCTAACTCCGGATGAGAGGAGCAAACAAGGGTCCATCTGGAATACAGTGGTGAGTAAAACTGTCTTGCAGAACTAAAAACTTCCCACACGTTTTTTTGTCAACCCTTAGATGTAAAATATTTACTTGAAGTAGCCTACCCCTTCAGAATTTAATATTTCAATAATTTAACCACACATTTGCATGTTCACGGTTCTCTGATGCCACTTAATGGTCACATGATATGAAAGTAAATAGATAAGATATTTAATCTTTTTTTAAGTGTTTTATTTTGAGTTTGTAGCTGGAGTTTAAAGTGGACTCAAACAGGTTATTATAGTATAAGTACAACTAAAACCATATAAAAAAATTGAATTAATTAAAATAAACGTTAACTGAAATAAAAATAAAAAAACTCAAACTTGTTTTATTTCAGTTAATTGCATTTGTCATTTTCATTTAGTTTAACTTGATGCAGTAAAATAACAGTAAAACTGAAATAAATATATATATATATAACTTATAAAACAACAAAATAACTAAAATGAAAATGAAACAAAAATAAAACGAATACAAGTTTTTGAAAATGATACAGTGTAAACTACAAAAACTTGGATTTTTAAAAATCAAAAACCCAATTAAAATGGATAAAAATAATCATCATCATACTAATTATTATTATTCATTTGACTAATTACAAATATTACTGTTGTAAAGTACAACTGTACAGTAAAATATTTTATAATAATTATAATATTTTTTTTTCCCACTACAAGTTGCAATACTAATATTTATGTAATAAATTCTTCACCTTTAAAAACGCCCCAGTGGTTCACGAAACCCTAAAGGTACAGCCACATTAGCGAAATTTCACAGGCAAAAAATGTCCTCTGTATGTTGTCAAAACGCATCTCACACTTGCTTTCAAACCAAGTATCTTCCTGTTGATCAGCTCGGCAAATTCACTTATCCAACCTGATGCAAAATCTGAGTGGGGAAATCTCATGTGAAATTCCGATCAAGTGATTCCTATTGAAATGAATGTTTTTTTTAAATGCGAAAATTCCCTAAAATAATGCATCTTAGCAATGCAAAACAAAGCTATATGAGTAATGTTAATTTTCTGCCTTTTGTAGCCGTGTTATTTGAAGGATTGGGAGATGCATGTGCAGTATAAAATTCATGGATCAGGAAAGAAGAACCTCCATGGAGATGGCTTTGCCATTTGGTACACGAAGGAGAGACTACATCCTGGTAAGTTTGAAAGCTGTGATCCAGTGAAGGAAAATGGCCGATTCAGATCCGGTTTGAAGCACTTTCTCTGACCATTTCCATTGTGCACTTCATGATTTTAAATGTAATGAGTTATACTGCGGTCTATATGTGTGTGTAGTCCATCTGTGATCCATTTGCAAGCCTGCTCTTTCTTCCCTGCAGTTGATTGTGTCATACTTTCATTTAGGCCCAGTCTTTGGAAACCAAGACCATTTTGTAGGCCTGGCTATTTTTGTGGATACCTTCCGTAATGATCTCCAAGGAATGGATGTAAGTGTGCCGTACTCATGGGTCCTTCTTTCTCTACAGGCACCGTGTTTGGAAGTAGTGGCAATTTCCATGGGTTGGCCATTTTTATAGACACATACCCTAATGATGAGGCTCCGGATGTGAGTTGAGAGATGTAAATTATTTGTGTTTTTGTACCTTCGTTTGTATAAAAGCTTTGCTTTTTCATGACCAGAAATTGACTTGACACTAAATACAAAGATATCTATATCCAAACTAGCAAATATGTTTGAGGCTTTAAGAATACTGGACTTGTGGCATGTTTGGTCTGCTTCTGGTCATCTGAGGTTTTGTCCTCATCTAAACTGAACTTTAAGGGATAGTTTGAATACGATCATGTGCCAGGTATTTGCATTCAGATGTCAGCTGAGAGAAACAATTCTTAGAGTAGAGAAGAATATCTTTTATTTGGATTACCCCTTTGCTCTCTTTTGATTTGCTTCATGTTCTGAAATGATCTTTCAACAATTTTCCAAACGCTACTAATAAGCAATGCTTTCTTTGTTTTGCCTGCATCATGTGATCCATGTCAGTTTCTTACCCTCATCATCCATTATTTGTTGTTGAAGTATTTTTAAATATTCACATTATTTTGATTTTAATAGTTTAAAGTGACCTTTTATGAATTTAGATCATTCTATTTTACACAAGTTGATTAAGGAAAAGCCGTATAAAGGTACAAAGTACCATCGTTCAGTAATTAAGTGTATTTTTGTCAACAATATTGGCTAAACTCAATGTAATAAATTGTATTCATATTTTGTGTTTCTCTAGCGCTCTTTTCCCTATATTTCTGCAATGGTGAATAACGGCTCCCTGCCGTATGATCACGGGAAAGACGGCCGGTCTTCTGAATTGGGAGGTTGCTCCGTTGAAATCAGAAACAAAGATCATGACACGTACCTGGCTGTTAGATACTCCAAAGGCAGACTCACGGTAAGAGCTCAATAATTGTAAATACGGTGATAAAGGATGGTAAAAAAACACTAATATTGTGAAATATTATTACAATTTAAAAGAACTGTTGTAAAATTGTAAAATGTCATTTATTCCTGTGATCAAAGCTGAATTTTCAGCATCATTACTCCAGTCTTCAGTCACGTGATCCTTCAGAAATCATTCGGATATGATGATTATTACCAACAGTTTGTGCTGCTTAATATTTGTTGTGGAAACTGAAGTCACCAGTGGAAATAATTGCTTTTAAGGGTTATTTGATTAATAGAAAGTTGAAACGAACAGCATTCACTTGAAATATAAATATTTTATAACATGTCTTAACTGTCACTTTTGATCAATTAAATGCATCCTTGCTGAATAAAAGTATCAATTTCTTTAAAAAAATAAAATCTTACTGACCCTTTACTTTGACAAATTGCAGAATTTTGAACAGTTAGGCCCGTTCACACCAAGGACGACAATTATAACGATGAAATGAAGGTTCTAAAAATTGTTCTAAATATAAAAGAATACCACAGCTATAACGATAATGGCACAGAGGAGCGACATCACTTTTCAGAATTCTTTTTTTCCAGCTGATGAACAATAAAACCTTGACAGCCAATCAGAATCCATCCTGCTTTAAAGAGCTCGAGCATTTAAAATGGTTGACGACAAAACTGCAGTGCGTATTTATAATTAACAGATCTATGTCTTGCCTTGGTGTGGACACTAATCAAAGACTACAGAATAACACAAGACGCGTCACTCGTATTGTTTTGAATGGGAGAAAGTGCAATGCGCAATATGGCGGAAAAAGTCCCGCCTTCTAAATAAGAGTTCATCTAAATAAGTCATCGCGTCACTGCAGCGGTCGTTAGAAGCTCCGGTTCCTATAGAAACAGTCAGATGCGAGCCTCCGAAATGAGGCACAAGAGACGTGCATTTAGGACTGCGCATTAGCTTGATCCAGCCTGAAATATACGTGTGGTTTTTTTTTTTTGTCATGATTCGAGCGTTTAGAAACAATTTATAAGACAGTTGTTGTCAGATTTCATTGGTTATTTCAAATATGAAATTTAATCGAAAGCTTGGCAAACCGCTTTGGAGAATTAGATTTTTCCCCATTCAAAGAGATAGGAGCTGCACTTGAATGCCGGAGAGGCGTTTCAAAGATGGCCGCCGAGTGAAATGACTTGTCTTAAAGGGACTTCGCTAATATTGTTCTTGGTGTAAACAGACCTGTAACGAATATTGTTTCATTTTGGCACTGAAACAGACATGACAACCCAATCTCACGGCAATTTGTATGTATTTTTACAAGGTGGCTAATTCGTACAAATTTATACGTTTTTTGCTAAATCGTTCATATTTTACGAGTTGCCAAATTCGTATGAATTTGTACGAATGAACTACCCCTAACCCCACCCCTAAATCTGTCTGTCTCTGCGGTTTAGACAAATCGTATGAATTCATACGAGTAAGTCGTACGAATTAGCCACCTCATAAAATACGCACGAATTGGTCGTGACATAGCGTTTCATTTTCCATTTCCTGAACCTTAGAGTTAATTTACCTTTGCATGCTTTTAAGAAATACCCCTTTACATCTGAAATGAGAAAAGGCCTCTCTTAAAAAGTGTCAGAAACCACCAGAGCTGTTTCAATACATGGTCTTTTTGCAGTGGGGAAGATGTTAAAAGATGATAAAAATCCTTTAATATATGGAGTGATGCATATAGTCAAAGCTACTGTATGTTCTGTTTTCACAGATTATGGTAGATGTGGACGACAGGAACGATTGGAAAGAATGCATTGATATTGGCGGCGTCCGGCTCCCTACAGGATACTATTTTGGGGCTTCTGCGGCCACAGGAGATCTCTCTGGTAAGTTTTATCTCCACAGTCCACAGTAGTCCTGATGCCTTTTGCCAGACCTCACTAGCACTGTTTCTTCTGTGCAGATAACCATGACATCATCTCTATGAAGATGTACCAGCTGATGGTAGAACATACTCCTGAGGAGGACAACCAGGACTGGACGAAGATCGAGCCTAGTGTCAGTCTCCTCAAGTCGCCAAAAGGTAACACACCTGATGTGTGGTTACAGTTGGCAGAAGGATTTTTCATTCAATTGCTTGTCATGTTTACATGTCTTCTCCCACATAACAGACAATATTGATGATCCAACGGGAAATTTTCGAAGCACACCCCTCACTGGCTGGAAGGTCTTCCTACTTCTGCTGTGTGCCCTGCTGGGGATTGTGGTTTGTGCAGTTGTTGGTGCTGTGGTCTTTCAGAAGCGTCAGGAGAGGAACAAGAGGTTCTACTAAACATCCGGATTTCAAAGAACTCTGGAGATTGTAGGTGAAAAACATTAATGTGAATTTCGTACAGCTGTACAAATGTTGATATTGTTGAAGTGCTTGATTGGAAGGAAAGCTGGTTTGAATCTATAGGTTGGTGGCTTCAAAGAAACTTTTCTTTATGTCGATCTGTCTGATTTGGGTCTGCTTGCGTATAGTAGATTACACATTTCCAATCTTGATTTCTGTGTATATGCCGTGTATACACTACATCTCTAAATTCTTGGTGGTTTTTTTTTTATTATTATTGTTTTTAACCCTTTATCTGTTTCTTTTCCATCTACACATTGTTTTTTCTGATCTGGAGTGTTAATTTTTTTTATGATTTACTTAAGAGGGTTTTAATGGACTGCAAAAGAAATCAAACTAATAAATGTCTTCTTAAATTGATCAAATCAATGTAAATATTTTAGCTTATTTTCTAAAGTTATTGCCCTTCTCTCTGCAGTATAATGTTTCAGCCTTCTTTTTAACCATAGGAGTTTTGAAAATACATTTTAATTTTTTTTTATTACTGCAGGGTAACAAGAATTCAGCCTTGTGTGAGGATTTGTTTCTTACATCCATGTTAATTTTGCTATTTTTTTGCGCCTATAAAAGGAGTTATTGGAATGCACTGATTTACAACAGTTTCTGAAAGAAGTTCCCAAAAGATGTTTATTTTCTGTTGGAGAACAAATGGGCCGTAACTGTAAAATGATGCTTTTGATGAGAAAATAAAGCAGCTTTAACAGTTGACTTGTTAAAAATGTGTTTTCCTTTTTCTGTTTGTATATAGTACAACATATGGCTAAACTAATATGTTCAGCTTTTTAATTCCAGGACCAAAATAATTATTTGTCCTGGTAAATATTTTACGGTAATAAAAATGTCACTAACAACTCGGGACTGATACAAATTTGCATCGTTTTGTCACTGTCAACAGTTGACTCCCTTTGAACGAAGCTCCGTCACATCTGAAAAAACAGTTTTAAGTGTTGACTTAGTGCAAATATGAGTATTTTTTATGTATGAATGAATGTTCTAGTAGTTCTAACTACAACCTCGGTGTGATGTCAAAAACATTGGTCTTTGAACATGTATTCAGCAGGGCAATCTAGTACACACAAAAACACTTGAGCTGTGAAAATTAGATAAGATCTTAAAACGGTACAACCACTTGAATGGACTGTATGACTTAGAGCCTTGTTTTCGTTTGTGTCAAATTAAATTTGCCAAATTTCCTGACTATATCCATTCATCCTTGGACACAAAAAAACCATTACAAGCAATAAATAAAGAGTATCTAGATCAGCGAGTGATTTTTCTCTGCATTATCAATCTCTGATTGTTATTGAAGACATCAGCAGGTATAGCCTCAGGGCAGAGACAGTAGAGGATGTAATGGCCCGGTTTCACAGACAGGGCTTAGCCTAAGCCAGGATGTGGCCTTAGTTCAATTAGGATATTTAAGTAGCTTTTATAAACATACCTTATAAAAAATCATCACTGGTGTGCATCTTGAGACAAAACAATGGCACAGACATATTTTAAGATATGTCAGTACTAGTTACTTTCAGTTAAAACGGCTTAAACATGCATTTTAGTCTAGGACTAGCTTAAGCCTTGCCTGCAAAACCGGGGGTATATTTCACAGTTTTAAGTCTGGATGTACGTAAAGAGCACATTGTTGGCTTTTCAGAGAGTTGGTCTTTAAAAATGACTGACATTGACTGAATTATTGAATTTACCACTCATATGGACATTTGATATATTGTAAATTATACAAAATTCATATCAGAATATGACTTTGTTACGAAACAGTGCTTTGATTTCATACATGTCCTCTGTAGAAGACACCAGAGTTGCGATACGTATTTGAATTTAAATTTACTTCACGACCATTGAAGTACGAATGCGTGTAGTATGAATGAAATCCGGACCATGAAGCCATGTTGTTACTGTCACATGACCTACCAGCATCAGATACGTCCCTTCAACTGTATTCAAGTAAAGTGCCGCACTTCAGAATCTCATCAGAAGTAGTAAGTCATCCGGGTACTTTTCGCCTACTGTTTTTCGAATACTATGAATTCCGACATACTACTCTGTTCGCATACTGTTTTTTTGTGTACTATAGTATATCTTAGAGAAGTCGGTGCGGGACTTAGAGAAGGTTTATCAGGGATTTTGGGAAGCCACAAGTGAACATGGAAATAAATTTGAATGAAAATTTAGATATTCTTATGAAAATGTTGGCAAGTTCCCATTATTACACTTCTTTTTCATCACGTGTTGCCCTAAGAACACATTAATATGCAAATTAATGCAAATCAACACCCACCTACATTTCCTGCCAGTACTGAGACTCGAACCTGCAATCTTCGGGTTACAAGTCCGACTCTCTAACCATTAGGCCACAACTGCCCATCCAAGCTAGTGTGGACACACACACCCAGAGCAGTGGGCAGCCATTTGCTGTGCCACCCGGGGAGTGATTGCAGGTTAGGTGCCTTGCTAGAAGATTCACTCTGGACTTTTTTCACGAGAGGAAGTCACATGTTGCAGCTGCATTCTTTGTCCTACACTAGGCCCTTCTCATAAACAAGCCCCATGCTAGGAGGCCAATGCCGACCACGTCTTCTGGGCTGGTCAAAACTGTTGTGAGAACTTTTCGCAGAATTTGCAAGTCTTCTTCCCCATGACTGTTTCACAGGTTCAGTCTGGGCTTTTTCTTTAACATGCCAATAACAGGAGCTACTTTCTTTGCCCCTCACTAGGACCTTAATAGTACTGTCTTGGCCCCAGTGGATGTGCACCGGTAGGCCGGAGAGCTCAGAAAAATTCAGAGCCACTATGGCATTTAGCTTTGCTCCAGAGACTTTCAGTGGGGTGTACTCATTTTTGCATCACCCTAATTTGAGTAAAACTGAAATATACGCTTTACAAAGTGTGGCAAAAAGGTTTAGTTTGGTCAGACGTTTTCTTACCTTTTAAATGTGTTACTGTCTGATTGATTAAACAACATAATAAAATAAAATAATTTTATTTTCCTCCACCTGCTGGCGGAACGATGTAATCTGAAGGGGCCATTGAACTAAATAAATCCTTTTGAAAGATTCAAAGGATTCGGTTCACTAAGTTGAATCAAAATCCCCACCACTAAATTAAACTACAATGACCATGAACAATCTTGGGATTGCGCTTTCCGCTTGTGATTGGACGATGGCCGACGATGGGTTACGTGGCATTGAGTCTCTGCGCAGGCGCAGTGTACTTATCGCCGGTAGTGTCAAGATGGTGGCAATCAGAATGCAGTTTACACTTTATTTGGTGTTATTGTTAAACATTTACAACAGTTTTGTGTCTGCTTTGTATTTTCATATCGGCGAGACTGAAAAGAAATGCTTCATAGAAGAAATACCAGACGAAACCATGATAATAGGTAAGTAAGAGAAGCAGAAGAAGCCAAGTTTGCAGTTCACGTTAATGCTTAGCCTGGTGCTAACTAGCAGGTTTGTCAGGTAGAGTTCATTCGTTGCCAACCAGCTGGACTTCAATTAACCAAAAAAATAAGTTACAAAAGATAATTTACATTTAAGTAGACCTCTACAGGCTTTCTGGTTTGGGTAAGCAACATTAGCTTAAACGCTTTTTAATATTTTAACTTAGTTTTTAAGGTAACGCCGTAGTGATCCATCCTGCTCCCACTTCGACTAAGTTAGATGAGGAGGTGAATTATGAGACAAGAATCTAATGTTGGAATATCCTGAATACCCAAGTGAATATGACACAACTCCTCATCTCACTCTGAAGTGTTCAGTGTATTTCTAAAAGTGTTTGGATTCAAAGTAGTTCACTGAATTCAAAGAAAATGACTTCTTGTGTTTAGTGTGTTATCAGTGGATTATAATGAACATAATGAAATGACTTTGCTCTCTCTTCTTACAAGTGTGAAATTGTTTTAAACAGGTAACTACCGAACACAGCTCTATGACAAGCAGAAAGAAGAGTATTTGCCTGCAACTCAAGGTCTTGGGATGTTTGTGGAAGTGAAAGATCCTGATGAGAAGGTCTGTTTGGAGTAAATATTTGTGATTAATAAAAGCCCAGTATGTTTGTATCTTATCATGCTCATTTGCTTATGTTTTCTGGGTTACAGGTGATCCTGTCTCGCCAGTATGGATCCGAGGGCAGGTTTATTTTCACCTCCCACACCCCTGGAGAGCATCAAATCTGCCTGCACTCAAATTCCTCCAAGTTTGCTCTGTTTGCTGGTGGGATGCTTGTGAGTTCATTTTGTGCACCACATCTTCTGGTCTACTTAAAGTCACCATGAAATTTAAGTTGGCATTTTTGTTGAATGGAATATTGCAGCATGTATTATAAATGATTTAATTATTTAGTGCACATCTTTATTTATATATATAGATATTATATATAAAATATATAAATTCATGTGCCCTCGTAATCTTTATTCAAAATAACTTCCCCTCCCTATTGCAACACCATCACTTCTCTTCTCTGATGAGGTGTTAACTGGCGCGAAGGCGGGTCAACCTGTCAGTCACATGACATCACAGCTATAGCAAACCACAACCATCAAATCAATTCCCCATGGACAAAATCAAGTTTCACCCTACAGTTTTTCATGTTTGTGAAGTCGTTACGTCTCAATATGGAAGAAAGGTCTATAGCAACCTTTGTTTCATGTCAAATTTCAAGTATATTGCTACAAGTGTCATCCACACAAATTGACAAAACATTATTGCATGTAACTGGATGTTAATCTATTAATGACAAAAAATGATATTTTGCCAAATCATAATTTATTAAATATATATATATATATATATTA
>RJVU01035834.1:1876034-1898949 GCA_003731715.1 Anabarilius grahami
TTATATATCTTATTTTTTTTTAAATTTATATATATGTTGCTTAAAGTGTTGAGCACCATCTGTTATCTAATGGCTACCTATTCAAATTGCTTTTGAATTTTCAATACAGCGTGTTCACTTGGACATCCAAGTTGGTGAGCATACAAACAACTATGCAGAAATTGCTGCCAAAGACAAGCTGACGGAGCTGCAGCTGAGAGTTCGACAGCTGATGGAGCAGGTGGATCAGATCCAGAAAGAGCAGAACTATCAGAGGGTACGTGTCCTGCAGGTTTGGGAATTGAGATCTGGCTTTACGGCCCGTTCACACCAAGAACGATAACTATAAAGATAACGATAAAGACATAGTTCTAAAAATCGTTCTAAATATAAAATAATAGCACTGTCCACACCACAACTATAATGATATAGAGAAACGATATCTTTGGGATCAATTTCAGAATTTTTTTCCAGCTGTTTAACGATAAAACACTGCCAGCCAATCAGAATCCGTTCTAATTTAAGGGCTCACGCATTTAAACTGGCAGACGACATTGCGGAGAAGTTAATCGCAGAGGTCCAGAAAAAGCCACCACAGTTTGACAAGTCAAACCCCCTTTTCAAGGATACTTTAAAGAAAATGGATAAATGGAAAACAATTAGTCATACCCTCAGAATAAATTAGAAGTATTAATGAGGAGATCATTATGCCTGGCTAGTAAACAGTGTAAAATAAAACTACCTCAGGTATCCAGCACTAGTTTCGACAACATCGTTGTGCAAACGGGGTCACAGGCGCTGCGTCATATCATTGCGCCTGCTGCACTCATGGTACGGCAGCAAAGTTCCTTGATTATTACGCTGGAATGAGAGTATAGTTCCTAGCCATATCGGCCTAGAATATCTCAACTTTTCATTTTCCGTCGGTCTTAGTACACAATGTAACTACAGAAGAGTCGAGTTTTTAATAGGAAAAATATCTCAACTCTTTGGTCATTTGAGCGAGATGCTAACGGTCTCATCAGATTCAATGAACTATGCTAAGCTATGCTAAAAGTGGTACCGCCAGACCCGGAGATCGGCTGAACGGATTCGATAACGGTAAAACTCAACTGTTTAACTCTAGGGGAGTTGGAAAATGAGCCTATTTTCAAAAAAAGTGGAGTGTTCCTTTAAGATTAGATCGATTACACTAGCTATTCATTCAAAACATAGCATGCTGAGGACATCTGCTGGTTAAAGCCGTGTAAATGCAACAAGAACAGAAAAAACATGCTGTACACACTGTGAAACCGCAGCGCGTGAGCTTAAAATAATCACCGTTATCGTTCGTTGGTGTGGACGCAAATATAGTTATCGTTATAGCTATCGTTCTTGGTGTAAACGGGCGTTTATTCAGATCCAACGCAACCAAATTATTATAAGGCATTCTAATACGATTAACGCATCTTATTTTCTGTCATGTGCGCACAAGAATGATCCTTACATGAATCTTTTTTTTTTACTTTCAGTATCGTGAGGAACGCTTCAGACAAACCAGTGAGAGCACCAATCAGAGGGTTCTGTGGTGGTCTATCGTCCAGACGCTGATCCTGGTGGCCATTGGTTTTTGGCAAATGAGACATCTCAAGAGCTTCTTTGAGGCCAAGAAATTAGTATAAAACTGTATTTGGATTTTTTAAAAATTGTGATTGTCAGTTGATACAGTACACACAAAATTTTGAAGATCGCCTGCTTCATGTGTGGTCAAGACTGCTGAAAACTCAACATGCTCTCAGTTCAGTTCCCACCCTAAATTCCCCTGGTTTATCCTGCATTTGTTTTACACTGCTCATTTCGGTGCCTCCTCCTCACCCCATGTAATGTGAATCTAGTTTCTGTTCAGAAATGCATTACAGTTTGAGGTGATAGGCACTCGAAGTAGTTTACTGGATTCAAAACACAAGTTGTGTAGTGGTTGCCTTACAATTTATTTTTATAGCCCGTTAAGCCCGTTAAACAGTAATATGTTTCAGAAAGCTGATGAAGACATTAACTGGGCTGCGAGTGTGATGTTTTCCTAAATGACCTTGGGTTATTTGCGTAAACATTCACAAGACAAAAATAACTGCGTTTATCCTGGTGGCAGGTGTAAATCGTTCTTCTGTTGTTTTGGTTATGCAGTAATTAGTATGATATTTAAAGTTTTGCTCAGAGTGAATGTTTCTTGGTGTTTTTTTTTTTTTTTAATTCTTTATACAATTGGTAAATGTTTTCTATACCCCACCTTTTCTTTTTTTGTTAAGCATCATTGTCATCAGGACCATTAGTATTAGGCGTTCTTCGCTTTTGAAAGCTACACTTTGACAGTGACCTCAATGATTTTGAGTAAAAGTATACATGTTTAAAGTGTATATATCTAAATAAATGGCAAAATGTAGTTATCAAAAGGTAAAATGTTTAATTGTGACTGTGAGTACTTGGCACATTGAAAGAAATTATATCAAAAGTTGTTTTAATTTCTCATGAATACTTACATCCCCATTATCCATTGTCTGTTAATCTGACTTGAGTTTAGACAGATTTTAATCGAATGAGATTTTGTGAAATCTATATTGCCATCTTGCACATACATTGTCATTTTTCTATTTCACATCTTTATTGTCAGTTGCTCAGGTTGATGTAGAGATTTCACAGATTATTTGCCCCTTTAAAGTGATCTGCCCAGAATACACTGTAAAAAATCTAAAGATATTTGTGATTTGTTTGCTTTTTTCAGTTGCCATAGCTGTTGTCATTGTTGTATTTTCTTTTTAAACATTTAGCATGTTTTTTGAGTGTTTTGTTACACATAGATTGTTGCTCACTGAATTGCTTTGCCCTCACATTGTATGGTTTAAGTTTTTTTTTTTTTTGGTCATTTTAGTTTCTAAACCGCCACAGGGAAATGGGATTACCTTTTTAAGTGGGGATAGGGGAGAGAAAAGATTGTTGGTGAGAAATCAACCCAGAATTGCACTCAGAAATAAAGTTTCCTGCTCCCCAACATTGGCTCAGACTTAATGTCCACCTTCAGTTGTTTGGGTAATTTTTTTATATGAGGAATTAATTTACTAAGGGAGTGTTTTTTACTACTACAAAACAACTGTTGTGAGACATTCATACACAGTACATTCCAAACACATCTATCCCCAAATTAACTAATGTAATGCTTATGATATAGAAGACATTTTCTAGAAAATAATTATGTAAACCATTTAAAACTTTAAAAAGAAGTGTAACTGGAAAGGTGAGATTACTACGGAAGAGGATTAGGGCCAAGCAATAATAAAAAAATAAAAACCATCTCGAGATTAAACTCGTTAAATTACTAGAAAAAAGTCGAGATAAAATGTTGAGAATAAAGTCATTAAATTACGAGAATAAAGTCATTAAATTACGAGAACAAACTCGTTAAATTTCGAGAAAAAAGTCGAGATAAAATGTTGAGAATAAAATCATTAAATTACGAGAATAATGTCGTTAAATTTCGAGAAAAAAGTCGAGATAAAATGTTGAGAATAAACTCATTAAATTAACGAATTTATTCTCGTAATTTAACGACTTTTTTCTCGTAATTTAATGACTTTATTCCCGTAATTTAAGGATTTTGTTCTCGTAATTTAATGAGTTTATTCTCAACATTTTATCTCGACTTTTTTCTCGAAATTTAACAACTTTAATCTCGAGATGGTTTTATTTTTTTTTTTTATTGCTTGGCCCTAATCCTCTTCCGTAGTGATTACTCTCTGCCTTTAGAAATAAAAAAAATTAAAACATCTATGCAACGAGTTATAGTTTACGTTATGACGTCATATTCAGTAAACACTAATTTGTGCCTACCAAAACGCTTTAATATGGCGTGTAATAATACTATATTATACTATCTATATGCGATAGCGTAAAATAATAATTACTGATTAAAAAATAAAAATAAAAAAAAATCTGAATTAAAACGAACGATTCAAAAGAATCGATTCGCGAAGATTCAACTCACAATTTCTCGTTAGTGTAGTCATATTTGTACATTTATCACATGACACGTCGCACTCTGATTTCCACTGTCCATTGGTTACCTTCGCTTTGTTGATATAACTAATGAATTTGTATCTAAAACTAAATGTACCTGTCAGGTCGGAAAATCCTAGGAACTTTATTCCGTTACACTGTTTCCAGAGGAATATTTAAAAGACGGACGATTCCAGCCAGCGTGTGATTTTTTTCTTTTGTCACAGTTCTCAGTTAAGTTTTTGAACGTTTACCGGTAATGACGCGGCGTATAAAATAAGGGCAAACTATATAGTTTGTTTGCGGTTTGTAGTAATTCAAACGCGCTGAAATGATTCCGCGAGCTCCTGCCGTGCGCGCTCCGTTATGAGTGACGTGTAACCGAAGTCACGAAATTTCCTAATCAGACACAACAAGCATGAAATAGGTTAATTATTGCGCTTTAGGGTTGATAGAGTGATTAGCGTCGCACCTATTATGCACGATACGTTCAAGCAGACAACTAAGAAGAATGTGGTTTAAAGTTGCAGAGCATTTATGATGGAAAGGGATAAAAGATACTATTGCAAACGAGAAATTTGGTTTTAACATGTAGACGACGTCGTTTCAAGCCTAAGGCTGTATCTTCGAAGTATATGTGAAGATATTACGATCTGCTTGCCTAGTTCAGAGCACAAAGATGATGTACTCTTCACGGAGAAAACCTGTGCTGTATTTCAAAGATGATAGAAGGTAAACGCTTCAGCTTAATCATAACATGTATATCAACTTATGATCACTCTCTCTGTGTATAATAATTATTAACTGTAATTATTATGCTGTAATTATTTGGAAATGGTGGTCTGTGTTGTATGAAAAAAAATGTAATCTTTGCTCCCACATGAAAAAATACTATAGTAATTTATGGTAAATACTATAGTAATTTATGGTAAATACTATAGTAATTTATGGTAAATACTATTGTGTTTTTGAACCATACTATAGTAAAGTACTTGAATTCATTTGTTGTGGTAATATAACAACTATAGTAATATAAACAAATGACTTTACCCAATACTGTACTGTTTTCTTCAACTATAGGGTATATTATACTACACTGAATACATTACTGTAGAGTATGCTACAATAGTAAATACTATAGTGTTTTTATGTGTTTTCAAACTTTCAAGAAGTGAAAGTCAAAGGGTGCGGGATCATGGAGCGATTCAGTGAGTATGATGAAGATGAGTGTGAAGAGTTTTAACCCTGTGAAGCCTGGCATTTGAAGCTGTTTATTAAAGGATTAGTTCACTTTCAAATTAAAATTTCCTGATGATTTACTCACCCCCATGTCATCCAAGATGTTTGTCTTTCTCTCTTCAGTCGAAAAGAAATTAAGGTTTTTGATGAAAACATTCCAGGATTTTTCTCCTTATAGTGGACTTCAATGGAGCCCAAACGGTTGAAGGTCAAAATTACAGTTTCAGTGCAGCTTCAAAGAGCTTTAAATGATACCAGACGAGAAATGATGGGGGATGGGGGGAAGGTAACCACCCCAATATTCAAATCCATCAGTTACAACCCCCCCAATATTTCAACATGAAAATCACAGTAGATAAAATGAAAAATATGTAGAATTCATTTATTTTGTAACAATAATTTAGTTTCTAATCAAATATGAGTTTGTAATAAATTAGACACAAAAAAAAATACTCCCCCTCCACTGAACCGAATGGTAACGCCCAACCAATGCGCTTCGCACTTTCACCAAAACAACGCGAATGGTGCTGTACTGTTTGAATGAGAGAGCACGAGTAGCGGCAAAAATGAAGAGAACCGCTGCTCAGCCAATTATATTAAACTGCTGGTCAAAGAGGGACGTTAAAAAGAATAAAGCATGTACTGAGAAGGAGGTTTGGGAATATTGTAATAGCTAAACACATATTTTAGCTAGCTAATCCATTGCAATTTAGCCATAACTATCAGTGTAACTGTAACCAGTTACCAAAAACAGCCGTCTGTTTTGTTTGATAATTACAGACACTATTGAAAAATTAACTATGACAAAAGTATTCACATCAGTGTTTGTTTTCTTCCTAAATTAATCTGACTTTTGAACGAATTGGCTGAATGAATGATTTAAGTGACTCACTCAATAAAAAAGCGAATCGCTGCCGCCTACAGGCGGTTTCAATATTTAACAATATTTTTCTTTTTAGAATCACAGTTATGTTAGAATTTGATGAATGATTATACATCAATTTCAGATAGATGGAGAAAAAATAAATTATCCAATAACGCTACACATAAAACTGATTATTATTTTAAAAAAATAAAATAATAATAAATATATATATTATATAACAGGCTAAATACCAACGTTCAACCCCCCCAATGTTGAAACCAAATCTACGCCCTTGACTTAGCAGTGTCTACACTGCCGAAATTCAAATAGAAAAGAAGAGAGCTAGTTCAAGATGAGCATTTATAGTTAAAATGTATATAATTTATTTATATATATTTTTTTTTTAGAAAATGACTGATGATTTCTCTAGATAAGNTATATATATTTTTTTTTTTTAGAAAATGACTGATGATTTCTCTAGGTAAGACCTTTCTTCCTCGTCTGGGATCGTTTAAAGCTCTTTGAAGCTGCAATGAAATTGTAATTTTGACCTTCAACTGTTTGGAGGCCATTGAAGTCCACTATAAGGAGAAAAATCCTGGAATGTTTTCATCAAAAAACCTTCGTTTCTTTTCGACTGAAGAAAGAAGGACATGGACATCTTGGATGACATGGGGGTGAGTAAATTATCAGGAAAATGTAATTTGAAAGTGGACTAATCCTTTAACCCCAAGACAAAATATATTAAAAAATGCATGTTTTATATAGAGCTCACACTTTAGGAGGAAAATAAAACATAAATTCTATTCAGAGGCCAAAACTGAACATAAATATACAAATTGGAGAAGTTGCTGATATTAATATGGCCAGAAGTAAGATGAAAATATGATTGTAATGTAAATCAGTGAGATCTACTATATAACAGACTACTCGCATAAAATTTATATACATATCAGTAGTCACTCTATATCTCCCAATAATATGTCTTAGTCAGATGATATAATTTGCAAAACATGTAACGCAGTTCAATATAATGACGATTGAGAGATGAACAAATAAACATTCCTCAAAAGCCTGATGGATTATATTTGATGCTCAAATTTTTCTGAAGAAATCATGTCAATAAACATAAGTTGCTTCAGTTCAGTAAGTGTTCATCTTGCAATTATTAATAGCTATATAAAAGCCATTCTTATGTTTACTTCATAAAAATCAATAATTTCACAGCAATAACACGTGTGTACCACAACCTGAAGGGGAACGTTTATATTCAGCACAAGTTTTATCATGTTGGTAATTTAGAGGCCTTAAAATTCATGTATCAACCATACAGTAGACTTTATGGGGTTAAGTATGTTTGAGCAAAACCAGTTGTTTACAGATGCATGGACTTCTTCGATGTTTGTCAACCAGTATATCTAATGATTGCTGTTGTATATTGTATATTGCTTTAATTTTGATCGATTGGCTAACTGAAAGCTTAAAGGGTTAGTTCACCCAAAAATGAAAATTCAGTCATTAGTTACTCACCCTCATGTCGCTCCACACCTGTAATATATTTAAAACAGTTCATGTGACTACAGTGGTTCAACCTTAATATTATAAAGAGACAAGAATATTTTTTTGTGCGGCAAAAAAACAAAATGGCGACTTTATTCAACAATATCTAGTGATGGGAGATTTCAAAACACTGCTTCATGAAGCTTCGAAGCTTTACGAATCTTTTGTTTCAAATCAGTGGTTTGGAGCGCGTATCAAACTGCCAAAGTCACGTGAATTCCGTAACGAGGCTTTATGTCGTAAGTGTTTCGAAATGTCAATGGTTCACGTGACTTTTACATCATTTTCAACACAAGTGTATCTATTATGATAAACAGCGCTGTGTTACCTCATACGCTTGACCTGAAGAAGCGGAAGCAGCGACTGTGCCATAATAAAAGCCCCGCTGCTGTCTAGCCATGTGTCGCATTCGCCTCTCATTAGCAATCGCTCCAGCGGCCTCGTTCAGCTTTGGCAGTTTGATACGTGCTCCAAACCACTGATTTGAAACAAAAGATTCGTAAAGCTTCGAAGCTTCATGAAGCAGTGTTTTGAAATCTCCCATCACTAGATATTGTTGAATAAAGTCGTTATTTTTTATTTTTTTTATGGCACACAAAAAGTATTCTTTTTATAATATTAAGATTGAACCACTGTAGTCACATGAACTGTTTTAAATATGTCTTTAGTAGCTTTCTGGGCATTGAAAGTGTTATTTATCTTGCTGGCAATGGAGGCCTCACTGAGCCATCGGATTTTATCAAAAATATCTTAATTTGTGTTCTGAAGATGAACAAAGGTCTTACAGGTGTGACAGAATTTTCATTTTTGGGTGAACTAACCCTTTAAAGGCACAATATGTAAGATTTTTGCAGTAAAATATGCAAAAAAACACTCAGCCAGTGTTATATATTTTGTTCAGTTGAGCACTTACAATATCCCAAATGTTTCCAACTATTTGTAAATCGTGAGAAAATCGCGATTTTTAACCAAGGATACGGGACGTGTTCGGGAGTCGCCTGTCAATGGCGTCATATCCGCGTTACCCTCAGTTTCTGGGTTTAAAATCTCGAACGCACAGAGTAACGTTATAACATCATTTTCAACACACTCAAGTGTATCTATTATGATAAACAGCGCTGTGTTACCTCATACGCTTGACCTGAAGAAGCGGAAGTGGCGACTGTGCCATAATAAAAGCCCCGCTGCTGTCTAGCCATGTGTCGCATTCGCCTCTCATTAGCAATCGCTCCAGCAGCACTCGTCCTGCTCTGCTTCATACTACAGTAAAGTTAATAATATCATCCGTGAACATGATTTCTGCCCGAGTCCTGATTCTTTTCCACCGGCTGTGAGGTGAAGACATCTCCCATGATTCCGCTTTCAAACTCGGCGTCATCAAGTTACCCCTTTGTTTTGAATAGGTGACCTCTAGCGGCGAAAATCTACATATTGCAGCTTTAAGCTGTGTAATCTTTTACATGTGTACTTAAATCTAGAGTTGTACGACTTTTAGGTGTTGTCTGTTAGCTTTGCACTTTTTGTAGATATACACATTTAAAATTTTCTGGGAAAACTCACCAAAAGTATTGATCTTGAGCTCATTCATTTTGTCCAATCAAATGCTCTCAAGAATGAGAATGTCCCTCCCACTAATGCTGCCTAATACTCACCTGAATTCTAACCTGCGCTTTGATTTGTCCCAGCATTAGACAGGTAATATATCAGGTTTAGCTCAATTATGTTTAGTTTTCACACATGTATTTATGCTTTCAGTTTTCTGTCGAGGAAATGCACCGTCTGGAAGCTCTTCGGCTTGTGCATGGTGTTTGTTTTTGGGTCCCTTCTTTGGGTGCAGCTGACCTGTTCAGGAGACATGAACCAGACTGTTGGATACAGCCACCTCCCTCATCAGCCCTGTCCCATAGAGAGACAGTCCTCCTCTGTTGATGACTCCTCCTGGGGCCCTCACAAAATGGCCCTCATCGTGCCATTCAGAGAGCGCTTTGAAGAGCTGCTTGTATTTGTCCCTTACATGCACGCTTTCCTCAACAAAAAGAAAATACGACATAAAATATTTATTCTAAACCAAGTGGATCGCTTTCGGTGAGTCATTTTGCTATTTGTCTTAAATTTGAGTGATTCTTTAAACTGTCCCTATTATGCTTTATCAGATATTATCTTTCATGTAGTGTGTAATATAGCTGCTTTCAAAGTTTCACAGATCAAAGAGCATGACCAATGAAGTTGTCTCCCAAAAGAAAGAACCGATTCTGAACTGACTGAAATGAGTCATCAGTAATTCCAGTCTTACTTCATTCTTAAACCATCGCAGGTTTGTAAAAAAACTTGCATAATGCCAGTCTATGGTCTTCATTGGCTGTCTGCAAACAACATCTACTTTGACCCGCCCTCAAACACTGTAGCTGTAGCTGAGAAAGCAAATTTTCATTGCATGCACTTCTAAAGAACGAGGACCCAGGCTCAATCACTATGTATTTGTGTTGTCACTGTACTGGAATTTCCAACTTCGATATGATACCTTGAAAAATATCGATATTCAATACTGTTTTTGATACCACAGGGAAAACTGCCATATCTGTCATACAGGTAATTTATTATTTCATAATTTTTTTGATAATTTGGGTAATTTTTTTGTAATAGCTTACATACAGCACAAGGAGGCTTATTTTGAATCGTTGAACTACATTTACAAAAAAAGACAAGTAAACAGTAACAAAATAAAAACAAATAAACAAATTGCAAACGATAGCACAAATAAATACAGCAGAATAAAGAGACAAATAATAAACATGGCTTTAAGTTTTTCAGGTGTGTCTAACAGTAAGAAATACTACAGAAATGAAGTAATCAAATGTAAAATAACACTGGATAGTTTTCATTGTAAAGATTAATGCTTACAATTAAAGTTACAAAAGTTTTTTAGTCCAGGTGTGGCGAGTGATTTTCTTTTTATCTTTTGTTCTTTGATTAATATGATAGACAACAGCAGGTTATTAGGCTGCTGTCACTTTAAGAACATGCATTTTCTCTCAACTATTTACGTTCCAAAACTGACTTCATTTACCTGAATACTTGGCAAGACTGGAATGTTGACATAATTTTGGATGCATTTGACCGTTTAATCGCAATAAGCCGTGAAAAAGAAGTTAATTTGGTACTCGCGAGCTGTTTGAGAGGCGGCTTTATGAGAGCGCCACTTATAGATCAGTGGCGCACGCGCATTTGGTGTGAGCGCGAAACCTGCGGGAATAAGTAAAATTATGTGCAATACAAGCACTATTCAACTAGAATGAATGAGACGAGTGATGGTGCGTGTCCACTGGTGCAGAGCGAGCATTTTTAGTTCATCCGTATGGAAGCCCAACTTCCATAGGAATGAATTGAAAATGCTCGCTCTGCCTGCGCCAGTGGACACGCACCGGAAGATTGGTTTGCGTGTCAGTTCGCCGTTGAAGAGAAGAGAGAGCGAGAATGCACAGCTGGTATTGGTGTATAGACACTGCAGAAAAGGAGTATTGGAACCATTTCAGATATTTCAGTATTGATAAGTATCGAAATATTGATATTTTTGACAATGGTACTGTGTATGAGGTGCTGAGGAAGCCTCCAGAGCTGAAATTCAGATATGGAAATGGCCGTTTAGTTTCTGACACGCATTGTAAGCAGCTAACCAATCACAACAGATTGAGCCATCTGACCAATCAGAGCAGAGTAGGCTCTTGGAAAGGAGGGGTTTAGAGAGATCCTTTATTGAACCGTTTCAGAAACTGTGAGAAAAGAGGAGATGCTGCAATGTATATTGTGAGAAAATTAAAGTGTTTTTTGACCTTGGATGCATGTAAGCCAATTGTATGAGACAAAATTAATAACCTTTAAATAGCATAATAGGGGCACTTTAATGATTGGAGGCAATATCCATTACACTATTGTTATGGAGTAAAACAGTTGGATTTTGACTCTCATTTTTGTCAGGTTCAATCGTGCCTCTCTTATTAATGTTGGCTACATGGAAAGTGGTAATGACACGGACTACATTGCAATGCATGACGTGGACTTGTTGCCCCAAAATGAGGATCTGGACTATGGATTCCCAGAGGAAGGGCCCTTCCATGTGGCCTCACCAGAGCTTCATCCCTTATATCATTATAAGACGTATGTGGGAGGGATCCTGCTGCTTACCAAGAAACATTATCAGATGGTAAGAAACCTGAATACATTTGGACAAAAATCATTACTGATTCCAAAACTACAGAATTTGATTGCAAATTACAATTGCTTGTGATTATTGCCTGTAGTGCAATGGGATGTCAAACCGCTTCTGGGGATGGGGAAGAGAAGATGACGAGTTTTTCAGAAGACTAAAAATGGCTAAACTTGAGGTACAAGAGAACACTTTTACATTATTTCAATGCACCTGCTTATAGGATTTATAAAGAGTTTTGGTGGCCTTTTATTTTTAAGTTATATAAACAATTTTAATCTCTGCAGCTTTTTAGGCCAACTGGTATTACTACAGGAACTAAAACATTTAGACACATCCATGATCCAGCCTGGAGGAAGAGAGACCAGAAGCGGATCGCTGCACAAAAGCAGGTAGAAATAAATATTTAAAAAATGTCTCTTAATCTCACCAAGGCTGCATTTATTTGATCAAAAATACAGCTAAAACAGTAATATTGTGAAATATTATTACAATTCAATCCTTCTTGCTGCTCAAGAAACATTTCTTCTTATCAATGTTGAAAACAGTTGTGCTGCTTAATTTTTTTTTTTGTGTGTGTGTGTGGAAACCGTGATAATTTTTTCAGGATTCTCTGATGATTAGAAAGTAAAAAAAAAAAAAACAGCATTTATATGAAATAGAAATCTTTTGTAACATTATAAATGTCTTTACTGTCAGTTTTGATAAAAATATATTGCTATTACTAAATAAAAGTATAAAAAAAACCTTTCTGAACTTATATTAATAATATTTGAATTGATATAAAGATGTGGATTAATTAATTTGTAATAAGCTGTATTCATAAAATATTTAGCATTACCATATGAAACATTTGGACATATTTGGCTGAATTTGTTCATAATGATCTTAAATGTTTTGTTCTAAAGGTAAATTCATCTTTTTCAGGCATTTAGCAGACAAATATAAATTGTTGTTGCATATGATTTTCTTTACAAGCTAAATTATTATTTTGTTTATATGGATGAGCATAAAATACAGCCAACAATCATCAATCTCACTTGACTGGCAATATAAACTCGAGATCGAAGACAAATATAATAAAAATAAATATATTTGTATTTAAATATAATATATAGTAGATCAAATATAATATTGTTGGTTACTACATAACACAAATTGAATTANATCATAGGATTTATTTTGTAGTTTACTATTTATTGTAAATGTTATTTGTATTTTTGTAATTTAGTTTTTGCCATGAAAATAGCCTCAGATTCTTACATGGCATTAAATAAAATGATACTGCATACTGTAAGGTGTGGTCTTTTTTTACTGAAAGATGGAAATAATAAAGACTAGGTATGTCGGCACCTTAACTGAAATTTACAAACATATACACTTCCAGTCTTTCTAAAATGAAACAAACTCGGATGTTTTCTTGTTTTGATCAGTAGATGTCTTCGTCATGACAGAATTGTCATTATGCGGCCTCCTGTGTTTGGATTCATATCTGTCTACTTTCGGCAGGAGCAGTTTAAGGTGGACCCCGAGGGTGGCCTCACTAACCTCCGCTACAAGGTGGAATCCCGAAAGGAAGTGACCATCAGTGGAGCTCCATGTACTGTCATCAGCACCTATCTCGAGTGTGACCTCAGCCAGACCCCATGGTGCCAGTCCAGCTAACATGCTTGAGCAGGACCTGTAACACCAGAATGATACGTATTATCCTTCTGTGGTGGCAGGGAAGCTTTCACAGCTTATTAGTGCCAGTCACACCATGATCGTTTAACAAATAGGACTTTAATATGGGACTGTGGGGAAAGAACTTTTCTCTGAGTTTTATTTTTATAGGACAGTGTTGTGGACTTCATCCATGATGAAGTGCTGCCTCATTTTTGAATTGATCTATGGACCAATGTCAGGTACTGCACTGAGTTTGCATCATCAACTTTGCAAATACGAGCATCCAAATGTCAGATTTGTAATGAGTTTTATAATATTTTACTTGTAGCAGTGGCCTGTTTTGGACTGTTTCTCCTAGTGCAATTGTGAGTATTTGCTCAGCCCTGTCTTGACAAAATTGTTTCTTTTTGCTTGAATTCAAAGTCATGTCTTGAATAGGACAATATTCTATATATATATATGAAGTGGGTTTTAAGGGTACTTTGTATTTGCACATTATTCAGTATTTATATAAAAACAAATGTTTCCTAATTTCAAGTCTTTTTACTTTCCCTCCCATGTTTCAGAATGCATGGAATGCTCTTACAACTTACACTCACAGGATTATGTAGAGACTGGAGGCATGAAGCTACATCCAAAAAACGGCTTTCAGTGCAAAGGTTAATAAAATGCAGACACCACATACTTGTTTTTATTGGCAATGCCTGAACACAAACTGTGAAATGAGTACTGTCAAACTAAGATGCTTTATTGTGCCTGTGGCAACAAACTGCAACGCAACTGCACAGAACGTGTTTGCCAAAAAAATAAAGAAAATATGACTCTGCCAATGCAACAATTACTTTGTCTTTTTAAAATACGGGTTCTACTTCACATTTACCAGTAGAGCAATATTAGTTTGTGTGTGGAAAGAGAATTTGTTACGCCTGCCCCCTTTTATTTGGATATTATTTAACGCATTTAATCTGGATATGCTTCAAGAAAATGGATTTCAAGGGAGGTTTGTATACAGAATATGCCATTAGTGCATCCTGAGCTCCACAACATTGTACTGTTAAGTTTGCTGTGCTGTGTTTTCATGAACTGTTCCTTAATTTTATCTTAAGCAAACTAACGGTTATTGATAGTCATTTTAGTGGGGTTTTTTAACCTAAACTAAGGGGTTAAAAGTTTGTTTTGTGTTAGCTTGCAAGCGTTCTAAATGCTTGTTGAAATATATGAGGTAGTTAAATATACTTTTTGACCAGAGAGAGCAAAATGTGAACAGAGAAGAGCTGGAGTCAAGGGGATTTGACTTTGATGAAGATTAAAGGGGACCTATTATATTTTTACAAGATGTAATATAAGTCTCTGGTGTCCCCAGAATGTGTCTCTGAAGATTCAGCTCAAAATACCCCACAGATCATTTATTATACCATGTCGTAAATGCCCATTTTTGAGTGTTTTCGTGCATGTAACTTTAAATGCAAATGAGCTGCTGCTCCCCAGCCCACTTTCCAGAAGAAGGCGGGGCCTGTACAACTCATGCCTCGCTCAGAAACTGCCCAAAAAAGAAAAAAAAACTGCTTGTTTTTGATTATCTCTATTGCGGCCACGCTCACGTGACATTGCAGTTCTTTATCATCTTGAAAGTTTTGTAATTGAATGCATTTTAAGGCCAAAAGTTTAAACATGGTTTTCTGAACACACACAGAAAGGTGCCTGTCAGACGGCACATCCTGTGAGTATTAAACTCATTTCTTTTTTTACATCTCATTGCACTTAAACTGTCAAATACACACAAGGTTATTGCAATACACACAAAGTTCACATAAACACAGTTATGTCTGTGAACATCAACAGCAGGGAAAGAAATCGCATGTGTATATTAGATCTGTGCATTAAAGTGAAAGCAGCGTAATCTACTGATAAGCTGTTAATATGAATCAAACAACAAAATAAAAGCAGAAAATCACTCACTGCTCTTGATTGAATAACTTCCGTAGCTTTAATAAGAAAACATTTCTTACTTGAATGCTGCTGTGAGATAAACATGGCTGACTGTACAGCTCACTAAGGGCGGGGTCCATGCTAATAGGCTAGAGTCCGTCAGTAGTTGTGGGCGGGGCCTGTTACGTCACATTGCATAGAAACTGCGAATGCTGGGACACTGCTTCTGACTTGTGGGGATTTTAAAAAAGAGGAGTGGGTGGATTTTTAACATTATAGGGTGGTTGTGTACACACTGCCGACACACAAATGAGTTCAAACACCATGTAAAAGTGAAGTTTGCATAATAGGTCCCCTTTAAATTGTAGTTTTGATTTTGAACATTTATTGTCACAGTATGAATTTTCCATACTACTTTTTTTTTGTGTGTAGGTTTAATGACTTTACTCTTACTCTAAAATGCTGAAATAATATCAGTAAATAAATAATCCTTCAATAAAGATGCTAATATTTATTATTAAATAAAGCAAAAGGTCAATTACCTCTCTACTTGTAGCCTATCTGAACATCAAAGAGAGAATAATACCTCGTTCATTCTCTGTGATTAACACGCATAATGTCGCATTTCGAGCAGAAACCGAGAGCTTCAACGATGATTCACGTGTCTAGCAGGTACTATGATAATGCTGCATGCATGTTATTTGTTGTTCTGACTAATGTGATCTGTAAGCTAATTTCCATTAAAGGGTTAGTTCACCCAAAAAATGAAAATAATGTCATTTATTACTCACCCTCATGTCATTCTACACCCGTAAGACCTTCATTCATCTTCGGAACACAAATTAAGATATTTTTGATGAAATATATGACTCGTCCATAGACAGCAATATAATCAACACTTTCAAGGTCCATTAAGGTACTAAAAACATTTAAAACAGTACATGTGAGTTCAGTGGTTCAACCTTGATATTATAAAGCGAATACTTTTTGCGCGCCAAAAAAACAAAAACAAAATAAAGACTTTTCGAAAATATCTATTTGGGCCGATTTCAAAACACTGCTTCATGAATCGAATCAGTGAATCGGAGCGCCAAAGTCACGTGATTTCAGCAGTTTAGCCGTTTGATAGGAGATCCGAATCACTGATTCGCAACAAAAGATTTATAAAGATCAGAAGCTTTCATGAAGCAGTGTTTTGAAATCGGCCCATATAGATATTTATTAGATAGTTATTTTGTTTTTTTTGGCAGACAAAAAGTATTCTTGTCGCTTTATAATATTAAAATTGAACCACTGAACTCACATGAACTGTTTCAAATATGCTTTTAGTGCCTTTATGGACCTTGAGAGAGTTTGAATGGCCTCACTGAGCCATCGGATTTCATCAAAAATATCTTAATTTGTGTTCTGAAGATGAATGAAGGTCTTAAGGGTGTAGAAATAAATGACATTATTTTCTTTTCGGTTGAACTAACCCTTTAAGTAATCCACAGATTTTCAGGTCTTGTGATTGTCAAAATTCCCAAGGTTAGATACCACCGTATAGATTGTTAAATCTAGCCTATATCTCCAACCTCAAACAATGCAATTAAACTGTCACAATTTTTCTTTTTTTTCTTTCTTCTTTTCTCTGGTGAAAGACAGTCCAGATCAGATGGTCATATATGTGAAGTCCTACTTACACCATGCCATGTTCGTTTTACTATTTAATTGTTTTGAACATTTAAGTGCCGACCATATATGTTTTCAATTTATCGATTTTAAGCACGTCTAAATGCATTTGGTGTATATAGATGTGCTCTGTGTCTTTTACACATTGGTACACTAGAGGGCGTTGTTTGTAAAGAATGAGGTTCACCACACATCTGCGTGTGCTCATGGTCATTTCAGGCACTTATTTCTAAACTGTAACTGACAAAGAAGCCTGTATCAGATCCTTGAATATTTGCCCCAGCACTCATGACATGTAATACATTTAATTTGTATAGTCTGTTAGTGGATAAACAGACTGCCTGAGCGATTACTAACTAATAGTAAACAGTGATTGTGTGCTTTAACCGGCCTCTTTTAGTTTCCTAATATATGGCCTACATCATGCATTGAATGTCATAATATTGTTTTTATTTTATTAGCCATTTACAGGTGTTTTACGATGATGACTGTCTTTTTTTATATATATAAAAAATTATAATATAGGATAGCTATTAAATGTTTTTATAGCATTTATTACTTTTTTTTTTTAGATCCAAACCCTAGAATCAAGAGCTGAATGATTGCAAAATATTATAAAATGATTGCAAATAATGTATTCAGCAGTATAAAATGTTTTTACTGTGGCTGTCTGTTAACAATAGATTTGATTTCTATTCACGATCTGAGAAGTTTTACAATTAGATAGCTTAATTCAACCTTTTTTTGTAATGTATCTTTGATTTGCACATTTTTTTTTTATTGTGAATAGGGCAGTTCATGAACATGCTATTTTTTCATCATGTTCCTCAAGTCAATAGGTATTGATGGTCATCCGTTTAATTTAGCTTCTCTGAGTCAGCTAATGACTAGTAAAATAACCAATCTTGGCTTCTCCTTGTTCAAAGAGGGTTTAACACCAGTTAGTTCCAGGCAGGGGAACAATAATCACATTTTAACTCGCCTTCACACCCAGAGTGCTTACAAAACCTCCAACTGTTATAGCCTTTCAGCTGTGCACACTCTGCAATCAATTGCCAGAGGCAAAATTAATAGATGTTAATGGCCATTTGTATTTGAGGCAAAGGGGACAAAATTGGCCAGAGAAAGCTATTAATTATATGCAGAGGGACTGAGAAGGGAGGCACAAGAGGGCTGGAGACGGGCTGCTTTGGAGCTCAATGGGGTCTGTGCCCTGCGTGGTTCACATGGGTTTCCGCTGGGTGGATTGTGAAAGGCCTGAGCAGGGGGGCTTTTGTGTGGCTCCTGAGCCACGATTGTTCCTTCTCAAAAGGGTGACATCTGTCCAGGGTTTCCGAGACTCTGATCCACCCCATTAGCCTCCATCCTCTCTCAACAACTTATTGCGTTTGTAACTGACAAATGAGACAAGGAGAGGCACTCGAGACATGTCAAGCCGCCAGATCAATGCCCGGTTCCCTTGATCTATGTCTGCTTCATTAAGACACCTTCATAAACTCCTTAACTGAGTTCAGATTCCCCAGTTCTCTTGCTATGATTATGATTTCTAACCAGAAATAAAAATAAGTGCTAGATGGGTTAACCATATTGAAGATTTCACTAGTGAATGCTCACCTAATAGGCTATAAAAATCTATTTTTCTCTCTTTTAGGCTCTTTTCTTCACTTGTAATGAATATCCTTTATTGAAGAGTTCATTAAAATAGAGAAAATAATTATTTGATAGCTACAACAACAACAACAACAACAAGGGTATAAAAAAGTAGTAATGCTGCAAGGCTAATAGCAAATAATGGCATGGATGAATGTGGCGTGATTTTAATGCTATTTATTATTATTATTATTGGCATATTGTATTATTATTAGCCTATTATTAGTATTATTTATTTATTATTTGCTACAACGAATTTTTACATTCTTACTGGTCGTACCGATGTTAGCGCTAGCCTATTTTAGCTAATAGCTACACATACGATAAATAACAGATCATTTAAATAAAACATTTCACAGTGTGTGACAAATTATTAATGTAGTACATAAGAAACACTTTTAGAATATGTTTAAATAGGCTATGATAAACATTTTACAGAGTGTGAAAAAATATTAACGGAAATAAATATTTCTTGGCTATAAGTAGACAATACTTTTTTTTAAATTATTTTTAGCAGACAAGAAATTAATAATAGCCTAAAGGAATATCATGACGCTGTTAAATTAAACTACCCTAGCAAAACAAAATCTATAAAACCCTTTCACCTGCTTCCGCCTATTTCGCAAAAAATAGCATAAAATAATAATGATTAAAAAACAACAATCTCACAGTGAAATAAAATCAAACAAATTGTTGATTAGTAGAGCTAAGTCATCGGAAAGTTTTGAAGCTGTCTCCTTTTAAATTTAGCCAGCTCTCAACCTTCATAAATTCTGTTTTGACTCAATAATTCATATGTTGTTGAACTCTTTCTGGTCAAATACAGAATTTCTTTACACAACACAAAATGGCTGTAATTGACTGAAGTGTGCGTCGCTCTGCGCATGCGCACCACACCTCTCTGTCGGAGCTCTGCGAAGCAGGTATTGAAGTTGGCTCATCATGACAAGCCCTGGCGCACAAGCTGACGGATCATCGATCATAAGAGCTCGCAGCGATCTGCATCGGAGGAGCTGATGCCTGCTTCATCTGAGACAGCTGACATGAATGAGATGAGATCTGAATTACTTTGAACACATTGGAAGTGTATTGCAACCCAACGAAACTGAAGGAGCCAAAGGAACCATATGAAGTTATGGATTGTAGAGGGACTATATAAATAATGTCTTTTTGACTTTTTTTTTTTTAAACGTACATAATCGGTTACAAAGTGTTCGATTTCGTTCCATTTGAAATTCCATTCCATTCCATTGACTTGAGCATTTTTATAAGCCATCATCACAATGTTCCACCACAATAAGAAGTGCTTCACTATTGAATCTCTTGTGGGTAAAGACTCCAATTCCTCAAGTGCCGCTGCGGATGAGCCCATCAGACCCACTGCTCTGAGGTTTACTGAATCCATCCATCCATCTCCCTTTGGGAGCTGCTTCCAGAACTCAGGCAGGACATTGTACAGCAGCAGCCCAGAGATGATGTTCACAGATCCGGCCACGCATTCCACCAACTCCGGCCTGTCTCTGCGTCACCTCCAGATCCCCACACAGCCCTTCTTCAGTCCTCACCAGAGAGAAACCTTGAACTTCTACCCGTGGGTGTTGAGGAACAGATATCTGGGACATCGATTCCAAGGTAAAAATCTGTTTTGTTATGTTGAGGATGGAGTGAGAAATTGAAAATAGGCTATTTATTGAGTTGAGAAGATCTAAAAGATTTAAAAGAGGTGTTCAGCAGCCAATTTTGATTTCAATGTTTTATTTTAACATTTCAAAATTGTTATAAACTACATGGCGATGCGCATACCTCTCATTTGAATATTATTATTATTTTTATATATATAAAAATATAGATTTTTTAAAAAGTAGCCTAATCCAGATCATAACAAAAATGATGCCGTGCAATAAGAGTTGTGTTAGCTTATTTAAAAAAGGTTTGACTTTAAATTAGATGAAGCATCCATTTTATTTACCATTATATAGTCCTCATTACATAATGAAATACCACTAATTTATTTTGATCACATATTTAGCTTAGCTTTAAAGAAGAGAACGATACAAATAGCTTTTTTCCTGTTTGTTTGAAACATGCTTAGCTCTCAATGTGCATTATAATATAAATAATTCATTATTAAAGCATTATCAGTTTCAGAAACCTATATATTGTAAGTATTAAGTATAAACTGATAAGATAAATGTAGGCTGTTAATTAGGTTTTTACATTTAGGATCATTTTATTAAAATAAAATAACACGTCTAAATAAAAAAAAGTACATTATTTTACTGTTATTTGAATTATTTTGTAAACATTTGTGTGCATCTTCTTAAAAATGCACCATATTTCTACATCATTTCCAGTTAACGATATACATAAACTAATTGAATAATTATTTTACACTATTGTGGGTGGACAAAATTAATATGTGAATATTTTTATGAGGTAGCCATGTGCAACATGCAACTACTTTTATTTATATTTGTGATTCTTCCACAGACTGAACACATTTGTTATTATAAGGCTCATTAACATTTACAGCTCTTAAAATTACTATAGTAAAATGCAAACATTTATAACACTGTTAATTACATGAGCTTTTTAAACAATTATTTGGACAAGCACTTCATGGATTTGATAGGCAACTAATTAAAAACAAATCAGCCTTCAAATGTTTGCCCCTTTAAGAGCTTTATTTTGACTCGATTCAAATTTTTAAATCACCATCTCTGTGAGAAGAATGTTTCTTCAAACGTCTTTACTTTATTACCATTAGTATTAAAAATCAAATACTAGAATATCATTGATAATCCTGTTTGCAGAGTCCTTTAAAAAGTGTAATTGATACTGGCAGGTCCTGTTTACCAGGCAATTTGTTAAAGCTGCTATCAGTATCTCTGGCCGGTCTAACTTATCGCCTCCTTGGAAGGCTGTGATGGGAAGTCCAGCCACATTTGCTGTAGGGTCCTGAGCTGCACCACAGTCCTCGAGGGCATTGCTCAGGTAATTGGTGGAAGTCAGAGGTTGTTGTCACTATTACTCAGATCCGGGGTTCACATAGAGCCCCTTTGTTTACACACAGAGCCGATCCACTCACTGATGGTGTCCAATAACCTAGAAAACTACTGTTTAGACAAGACTAAATGCAGCCGTGGGGATTGGGTGGGAAAGGATCACCTATCGAGGAGAGTGTCAGAGCTAATGTGTCCATAGGTTTTAACTCTAACACTTCCTGAATGGGAAAAGAGATGTGTCCATGTCCTCGGATCCGTCATGCGGGACAAGGTAAACAGGATCCCAGACCGGCCTGCTGTTGTACATGAGCAGGGTTTCGTGTTATGGGTACGTTTCACAGACTGTGACCGTGGCACTGATGCATTTTTTTCTGAGATTTGTGCGCTATCGGGTTACAATACAAATCTGTAAGGTATAAACAGAGTCTTCAGCAGACCCAACGCTGTTGATTGTCATTCTCTAAGGGCTCATTCCAAATCATAAACTATGAATATATGGGAACAATGTAATAATATAATAATAATAAAAGTCAAGTTTATATATCTAAAAAGTACTGGGTTAAAAACAACCCAAGTTGGGTTGAAAATTAACAAACACAGCGATTGGGTTAAATGTTTGCCCAACATTCTGGGCAGTTTTATTTGACCCAATTATTGTTTAAAAATGACTATATGGATGGTTTAAAATGAGGTTGGAAATAAAAAATCAGACACATCATTTCTAGAGGCAACAATAATAATCAAAAGGTGAACATTTATTAATAAGCAATTTAATAAATGTTTTTTGTTTAATTATTATTCATTAAACCTATTAATAAATGTTCATTTATTAAACATATTAATAAAATGAATCCAAAATATGTCAAAAATTAACATTTAAGCAAGTAATACAGTAATTTTTAAACAATAGTTGAGTTAAATAAAACTACCCAGCAGGTTGGCCAAACATTTAACCCAACTGCTGGGTTAAAAAAACCCAATTGTCGTGTTTGTCCATTTTCAACCCAACTTGGGTTGTTTTTAACCCAGCATTTTTTAGTGTGTGTAAAAACTAAAAAATATATTAATATATATATATATACACACACACACACACATATATATATATATATGCACACATTC
>RJVU01035834.1:1906195-1933522 GCA_003731715.1 Anabarilius grahami
TCATCTGAAAATGCATCCTTGTCACCTTTATGTACTGTAATTTACACCTGCTAATCCTGAAGGGCCTGAGCGACAGAAATATATTAAATATGCATATATGCATCACCTTAGATGGTAATTCATAGCCTCATTATCAGTCGCAATGCCTATAAACTGTGAACGATAATATAAGAACAATCTATTCATATTCCCTTTAATTGAAGAAAAAGTCTCCAGGAAACAACACTTCTGAAACACACACACACACAAAACATTCAACACTTCAGACAGATAATAGGCTTCATTTAATCTAAAACACCCACTCCATGAAAAACATAACTCGCATGAACACTATACTGTAAACAAAGACTGTTTCTATCTTACCGATTCTATTTCAGATAGGCAGCTATTTAGTTCTGAGTACGAGCGTATATGATTGTGTATTACATTTTGTGTGGGTAGTCAAACTTCACCAATGTAACGTAACCATCAAAGTCACAGTGTTTGTGTATGCAAAATCACCAGTGTCAGTCTGAATGAATAATGATAGCACAGACAGGACGCTATCAGTGTTAAACACATGATGATAACTCTGAAGACTGCAAGAGTGATTTTAACACAGGTATGATGCAACATATGTAAATTACTGACAATCAGCCCGTGCAAAAAGAAATTAAGTGTGTAAATAGTTTAGACTGACTGACTGCTTGAAGTCACAGTATATTCTGTCTCAGAATATCCTTCTGTGTCAAAGCACACTGCTTTAAACAAATGCTCATTAATATTATGAGGGCTATGTTACTTACAAATATTTCCGACTAGCTACCTGCCCCCATGTTGTTGCCATGGATATGAAGAGGTGTAAACAAAAGAACAGATGGTTGAAAGCATGTAGGTGTAGAGAGCAGTCTGTGATGTTTCCCAACTATGTTAAGTGAAATAATTCATCTAACTCACAGTAATTTGATCTGGACTCATGCCAAACGGGGAGTGGGCCACTGATTTGGCTTCACCAAGTTAATGAAAACTAGTACCTCTTCTTATTTATCTGTCTATGATGACCATGACAAAGTTATCGCAATTCTTCTTTTCGTACATAAATTGTATGTGCTTGTCTGGGAAATGTTGCTATAATTCACCTGACAGCATTGCTCACTCTCTTTCCTATAAATGTTGAAAACAAAATTGGTCACCGATTGCAATTAATGAAACAATTACTTTGAGACATAAATATACAAAAGGCATATTTATGAATTTGCAGTGCTTTTGTTCATTTCTATAACTTTTATAATTGATAGCATTTAGTGAAACTTATCATTTAAATGCTGTTCAAAAGTTTTGGCAAAGAAGTCTCTTATGCTTACCAGAGCTGTATTTATTTCAGCAAAAATACAGTAAAAACTGTAAAATTGTGAAATATTATTAGAATGTAAAAGAAGTGTTTGTATTTGAATATATTTTAAAATGTAATTTATTCCTGTGATATCAAAGCTGTATTTTCAGCATCATTACTCCAGTCTTCAGTGTCACATGATCCTTCAGAAATCATTCTAATATGCTGATTTGCTGCTCAAGAAACATTTCAAGGAAACAATTGTGCTCAATTGTGAAACATTTTTTCAGGATTCTTTGTTAAAGTGTACTAAAGAGATTATAAAGTTTTTGTAAAAGTACTTCAAAAGTATTTGTATGTTTAAAGACATTGTATAGCCCCGCCCCCTTTCTGTCTTCCGGTTTATATTTCCACAGCATGAAGGTACGATTTGAATGGATTTATGAATCAACCTTTCGTTTTAAAATCTTCCTGACATTTGTTATGACATCTGCTTCAAACATTACAATGACCATGATAACTTTCGTTTACTCTAAAATGAATAAAATCCACTTCACCAGCTAATTAGCGATAGCCATGCCATAGAAATATACAGTTACGCAAAAACGGAAGTTCAAACACAGTTCTAAAGATGGCCGGAGTCCCTTTAAGACAAGTCATTTCACACGGCGGCCATCTTTGAAACACCTCTCGGGCGTTCAAGTGCAGCGTCTCTCTTTTTCAAAGGGGTAAACATAAAAGCTTGTTTGCCAAGCTTTGATTAAATTTCATATTCATTGAAATCACCAATGAAATCTGACAATAACTGTCTCATAAATTTTGCTTCTAAACGCTCGAATCATGACAAAAAAAACTGTATATTTCAAGCTGGATCAAACTAATGCGCATGCGCAGTCTTAATTTATTTCGGAGGCGCGCATCTGACTGTTTCTATAGGAACCGGAGCTTTTAACGGCCGCTGCAGTAACGCGATGACTTTACCAATCGGTGATTGGCTCTTATTTAGAATATTGTTTCTCCCATTCAAAACAATAATAAGAGTGACGCGTCTTGTGTTATTCTATAGTCTTTGAGATGGCGGCGCGCTTGTTTTTCTAGCGCATAAAGTCTTTTGGAAGATATCCCAGACAGCAACATAGTTTGGCCCAGATCCGGCCCACATCTGGTACATGTGGATTACATGCGGACCTGATGTGGGCCGGATCTGGGCCGACACTATGTTGCTGTCAGAGATTAATAGACAGTCATTCAATGACTAATTTTGCTGTTAAAATTATTGATTTAAATATGTTTTCTTTATAAGTCGGTGTAAGTTATGATCTCCGTGGGTTACAAAAACCCTATCTAGTTGTTTATCTATCAAACAGTGACTCATTTGCCTCATTTGTGGCTGTATCAACTGCAGCTGAGCAATTACCATGTGTTTAGAGGGTGAGAACATACAGTACCTCAGCGAGGCTATAAACAGTGTCACTGTACAATGCTGTATGTGTTTTAATTACAAGTATACATCAAATTATTTGAATAACTGTGCAAATGACTGAATTTAAAGGGACAGTTCACCCAAAAATGAAATCTTTGACATCATTCACTCCCTCATGTTGTTCCAAACCTGTATGAGTTTCTTTCTTCTGTCGAACACAAAAGAAGATATTTTGATAATCAAACAGTTGACGGCACCCATTGACTTCCATAGCAGGAAAAAAATACTGGTGCCTCATACAGGTTTGGAACAACATGAGGATGAGTAAACGATGTCAAACTTTTTTTTTTTGAGTGAACCATCCCTTTAACAACACTCCTATTAGATTATGGGTGATTATGATGATTTACGAGATCCACTGGAAAATAAAAACATGACGGAAGATCCTATACATTAAGATTTATTACTTTTCCAAGGCAGAATTATTTGGGATATGATGTACAAAAGTGGTTATAAAATTGTTGTACGCCCTTGCTGTGTCCAGATGACAGAATTGGGGATGTTTAGACTTGAGAAGGGGGAAGTACATGCTAGCTGCGATTGAATCTATTGTGCAACGTACAGTAGGGAGGGCCTCCTCTTCTGCCTATGGGACAATTTACGAAGCACATTCACAGCTACTCAATTCCAGTTCAGTTTATTGAAACTGAAACCATTTCCAGTACGTTCTTTTTATTCAATCCATGTGATATCTGCGGAAATGGCCTGAAATGTGTTTACTTTCTTCTTTTTTCTCAACATTTTTTCTTTTTTTGAGGGGTGGGGGGTGGATGTGCCACATGAAATTGCTGCATCTGATGATACCATGACAAGAAGCAGTGTGATTTACAACACAAATGATATGATAATTGCAGGCTGGCAACTTTCAGGAGCTAGTTAGCCAGTTTTATGGACTGGAAGAGCTTGTTTCCTCTGCTGCCACCTGTTTGGTCTGCACCGATTGGCTGCGGGGTACTTGAGAAAAGGAAAGCAGCCACCCAATTATAGGGTACATGCCAGTCAAGTCTAGAAGAGTAATTGATTGGTTTTTGTGAATCATTGTTAGGAGCTAATTAATGCACAATGACTGTTGCCGATCCAAAATACACGAGCTAAACCAAACACGCTCATCAGTCGTTAAATCGATCTTTCGAACGTAAATTGCTTGTGACTTTGTGCTTTCGCAACAATATTTTGATTGGCGAGGCTTTTTTGTGTACCCAAAACAGTCAGTGAGAGTTTTCTGTTTTGATTACAAATATTTGAATTATTGCAGACATGCTGCTTTGCTTCTTTGAAAACATACCAGCTTCTTTTGTGAGTGTCTGCGTGTTTGTTAAACACACAGACAGAGTAATTACACAGAAACATCAGTTAATAGCGTGTTGAATGGACAAAGACAGCAGGGGAGTCATAACAATCATAACAATTATTCACGTCTTTGCAGATAGAAATCTTGTCTTTCAGACGTCAGAGCCAATGAAATATAAGGACCTTTGTTCATCAGTCAAAATAATTACTCATTTGTTCATCTACTTTGTTTTTATGGTTTTATTAATAGACCTATCCTTTGAGTTGATAAATTAAATACAGAGTAAGAATTTGCATAACCTTAATGTGTGAGTGACTTAACTAGTAAACCTATTTTTTTTGTGAAAACAAGTCCTGGGTTGAGCCTTTTGGGTCATTTTTTAGGGTTATTTTTCAAGTGTTTGGGTAGTTTTTGTGTTACCTAGCTCCTGGGTCAGACGTAATAACCCAGTGTTTGGGTTGTTTTTCTGTTAGAGTCAGACTTAAAGGATTAGTCCACTTTTAAATACACTTTTCCTGATAAATTTACTCACCCCCATTTCATCCAAGATGTTCATGTCTTTCTTTCGTCAGTCGAAAAGAAATTAAGGTTTTTGAGGAAAACATTCCAGGATTATTCTCCTTATAGTGGATTTCAATGGCTACCAACAGGTTGAAGGTCAAAATGACAGTTTCAGTGCAGCTTCAAGGGCTTTAAACGATACCAGATGAGTAATAAGGGTCTTATGTAGCGAAACGATCTGTCATTTTTACAAAAATACAACTGTTTATGCTTTATAAACAAAATATCGCCTTGAACGTACTTTCCGCTTCCGCATTCTTCATAACGCTTACGCTGAATGTCCTACACCTTCCCTATTCTACTTACGGAAAAAAACTAAACTGGTGCCGCGTTCGTTCCGTAAGTAGAATAGGGAAGGCGTAGGACATTCAGCCTAAGCGTTATGAAGAATGCGGAAGCGGAAAGTACGTTCAAGGCGATATTTTGTTTATAAAGCATAAACGGTTGTATTTTTTCCGAAAATGACCGATCGTTTCGCTAGATAAGACCCTTATTACTCATCTGGTATCGTTTAAAGCCCTTGAAGCTGCACTGAAACTGTAATTTTGACCTTCAACCTGTTGGCAGCCATTGAAATCCACTATAAGGAGAATAATCCTGGAATGTTTTCCTCAAAAACCTTAATTTATTTTCGACTGACGAAAGAAAGACATGAACATCTTGAATGACATGGTGGTGAGTAAATTTATCAGGAAAAGTGTATTTAAAAGTGGACTAATCCTTTAACAACCCAGGGGTTGAGTTATTTATCGCTGGCTTTTTGCGCCCTCTTCAGGAGAGAGCAGTGCAGCTCCGTCAAACTGGTGCATGTCTTCGGTAAAAAACAGGTTTGTGTACGTTTTATTTTATTTAAAAATTCGTTATTGTTCTGTATATAGTTTAATTTCACACAAAGCAACATACAGGGCCGCGATGTGAGTCACCTAAACGAGTGTCGCGTCGGTCTTTTGGCGTGATTGAAACGTGATGCCTTGCAAATTTTTTTAATGATTTTATACAAAAAGATACAGAATATATGTTAAAATATGTTCTCAGAATTGTACACTGATTATTTATGGAGTCAGTCACAGCATTTTTCGGCTACGAGTGAAACACAGGCTGCGGCCTGAAGTTATTAGTTTCCCCGCCGAACGCGAGTCATCTCCGGCACGAGATCCAGCGCCGTTACGGTGGAAACAGGACAACGGAGACTAGTCGATTACACTTGAATTACTTCTAAATGTTTAATTTTTACTTCTAATATCTGTTAAACGAGCTTAAAAGTAGGCAATATGTATTAAAAACAATATAAAATATGCTCGAAAATAAAGGTCATGCAAACCAGTGCCCTGCTGGAAAAACCAGCATAGACCAGCATAATTCCCATGCTGGTCTATGCTGGTCTTTCCAGCAGCATGGTTGTGAGGAGTATTTAAAAAAAGTTTAGAGGATTTAAGTTAATCCGTAAACATTAATTCATGTCGTGAAAAAAAAGAAGCTAGTATTGTAGTAAAAAAGAATCAACCCATTATGCTGGGTTAAATAAACAACCTTGCTATGTAAAATTAACTCAACATGTTCTGTGCTATATTTATCCAGCCCTTGGGTTGAAAACAACCCAGATTGGGTTTTAACTCAGTGTTTTTTTAGAGTTAAGAGATCATTTACAATAGTTATCTTCTAATTTAATAGGCAGAATAAATATTTCTTATGTGCGAAGAATATGGACTAACTGGCCAAACTTTGTCAGAAATGGCAGTGACTTAACCTCTTGATTATTTAAGTATTGTATAAAAGTAATATCACAGTTGCAATCGTGATATTTCTTAAATATCACAGCCTATTCATAATCTTTTACCTGCCCCTATCACCTCCGTCTTGCATTTTTTGTTATTTGCTTGGATACACAGTGGGTTTTCTGACATGTGTGAGCTGTTGCTCCTTTGTTTCATGCGGTTCATGTAGAAAATTCAACGATTGATTTCTTGCAAACAGCTTGAGACCCTCTGACGTGTGTGTTAAAAACAGAAAAAGCAGGCCAAGCAGATGACTTTGACTGACAGCTGATAGAATGACACTTAGGGTTTTTTGCTTATACTAGAAACAGTTTTGCATGGCTTTCACACAGACCTGTGACTAATTAAGTTAATAGACTTGTAGCCATAGACGATTGTGCATGCTCAACGTGTGTAAAAATACCGCAGTTCTACAGTATCATATCATGCCGGTGATTAATAAACATTGATGAGCGCATTTCTTTCCCTGCCAACGCCTCTCCTCCCAGCTCAGCTATAAAACTGACGCGCGTCCCCATTGGCACTCACCAGACAGCGCGAATCAACACCCGACAGCAGGTTTTCTCCAATGTGATCACGCATCCCCTATTTGTGTTCTAGCACATTACTATTTAAGGGGCCCAGTCTGGTTCTGGGTGCAGAATTATGATGAAAATCAGTGCATCAGCATCACGGCCATCCGGCTGCTGTGACTATATTTATCAATTCCTATATTTATGGATGACAGTAAAGAAAGAGACTGACCATTGACAGTCACATCAGGCTGAGAAGTATATGTATTGCTTAGCTCTTAAAGGATTAGTCCACTTTTAAATAAACTTTTGCTGATAATTTACTCACCCCCATGTCATCCAAGACGTTCATGTCTTTCTTTCTTCAGTCAAAAAGAAATTAAGGTTTTTGATGAAAACATTCCAGGATTATTCTCCTTATAGTGAACTTCAATGGCCTCCAGACAGTTGAAGGTCAAAATTATAGTTTCAGTGCAGCTTCAAAGGGCTTTAAACGATACCAGATGAGGAATAAGGGTCTTATCTAGCGAAACGATCGGTCATTTTAAAAAAAAATACAACTGTATATGCTTTATAAACACAAAATATCACCTTGAACGTACTTCCGCTTTCCGCATTCTTCATAAAGCTTACGCTGTATGTCCTACACCTTCCCTATTCTACTTACGGAAAAAACTAAACTGGCGCCACGTTCGTTCCGTAAGTAGAATAGGAAAGGCGTAGGACATAAGCGTTTTGAATAATGCGGAAAGCGGAAGTGCGTTCAAGGTGATCATTTGTGTTCATTTTTTTCTAAAATGACCTATCGTTTCGCTAGATAAGACCCTTATTCCTTGTCTGGTATTCCTTGACCCTTATTCCCTTATAAGGAAAAGTTTATTTAAAAGTGGACTAATCCTTTAATACACATTAGTCCTACTATTATAGCTTAAAATTACACTGGATAACTTTAGAATTAGAATTAAAAAGTTGGTCTCTATCGCCACCTGAAGTTACTTTTGCATGTCACTTGCGATTATTTTACGTTATTTTACGCCAGTTGTGTTTCGGTAGTGCTCTTTGGCACGGTTGAATCCGATATTTGCGGAATCTCCATGGTTACCTGTGATCGCCTTAATCAGAGCGGATCTGCAGCACCAGACGGTATGAAAAATTTCCAACAAAGCATATAAAAGGAAAAAAGTCATCTGAGCATGTGTGCTATATCTGCCGTTGTGGTTCGGATTTTATTCTTTCTATTTTTGAATACAGACAGCGAGGGTTGCCGTTTATAACTGTCCAATAGGCCTATATTGACTAGTTCAAACAACACTTTTTATCGTAGCATCAGGCTACATCCCATACAGCCGAACCTTCTGTGTTTGTGAACATGACCTAAATGCGCAATGGCATGGTATTTACCGCGAAATCCGACCCCACATCTCGAAATTTAAATTTTCACAGACTGTGATGACGCGTTTTAACGGTCATCAATATCATACGTTTTTTTATATTTAAAATTTTTAAAATATATAAATGTACATTTATAACACTATACTTAGTATTATATTACCTTTTCATCAAATTAATAAAAAAAACTAGTTAACGCTGCTGTGAGGGTGTTTCTAATAGCCTACAGCGGCTATGGGTGTGACGGTAAAATTGACATATTTCTCTCTTCTGAATGCCGTTATCAGTCTCTCTATTTTTTCCTCTTTTTGAAAATACTATTGTGGAGTTGCTATTTGCACAAATGGAAACACAAACAAATATACATTTAATGAAGTCTCTCATTCACCACTTTAAAAGTTTACCCAACCATGACGACTTCCGCTTCTGAGAAACCCGGAAATGTGAAAATGGTCTGTTAGGCCTCCGGTAGTGAATTGCGACGATGCAAAATTATGAATTTGAACACTTTTTATTTGGGCTCCGTTAATGATGAAATTTTGTTAAATTCTTTCGCACAAAAATCTTTAATATTATAGTCACTAATATCAATAAAGTAACAAAAAAAAAATCAATATTATGACAGAAAACAGTGGAAGGACTAAGTAGCACATACCTATATTCTGTGACAAGTGTCATTGACTAAAATGGATATAAACCTTTCACACCTGACACATTCTCTCTGGATATATGGCCACGTTCAATATGGTTGTCAGTGCTGTATTTGACTCTTGTTGCATGTTCATACAAACAATATTCGAGACGCTACTAAGTTGCTGTGTGAACGGAACATTTCGAGACTTGAACCTGTAAGTAAACGCAGTTGTCAATCACAAAAGGCTACGTTCACACTCAGTTTTTGGGATTGACAACCGCATTTACTTAAAGGTGTGAATCTCGAAATGGTCCGTGTTGCTTAAAAATATGTAGAAACTGTCACTGATTTATTTCAGGCCACACTGTGCAGGATGATAACGTGCTGTTTAGCCATAGGCTAAAGACCTTCTGAGTGTAAAGCTTCAGATTTATAGCCATAGTTTTCAGTAGATGTGGAAAATGTGTGGTCCTTCCAAGATAGAGTGGATGAAACACCAACTATGAAAAGCATTAGCCTCAAGTGTGTATTCAAAGTGTTAAACTCAGAGGGATCGTGTGAGAGACTTTTGAGTATCTAACACTTGTTTCACAACGCTCCTTAATTGCTGCTTTAAGCGCAGAAGAACGTTTTAATATCAGGCCTCGGGTTAAGACTACGTTCCTCTACACTTCATGAAAAGACATGGTATTTCCCTATTATCTGCTCTGTCTTGAATGTCACAGTAAAATTCCACCTCATAGTTTTTAATAAGCTGCAGTTAGCTTGTGTTGTCTGCTGAAAATAAGGCTTAAACATGGTAATCCAGGAAGGAAAATTGAGACGGGCAGAGTGAGCATCACGTAAATTTCGCCTCAAATGGAGACTAAACATGAAGAGAGGGAAAGCTGTTTGGTAAATGCTGCTTTTTGTACTCGACCTTGTTGACTATTAGTACTTATGTGTCCCACAATTAAATGTCTGAAGTAGGTTAACTAACCTCTCTAATGAAGCTGATACCACAATGATTAATGCTGATTAACAAAGCGCACTAAATAGATATCTTAAGGCAGGATCACCTTTGTCATCAAAGGCAAATTTGCATTATGGTATAATTTCACCATCTCTGTTCAAAGGTGTCAACATTTACTCCAGTGTTGCTAATTAATTTTCTCCCAAACAGGATGGTTTTATTCAAATGAGCCAATCCCTTCATTAGCACACCTGTGCTCTGCTACCTCATTAAAATTGGAATCCTGTAAATTTTTACATCCGCAGACAGTGGTTCTGTTACCAAATATTGAGCAAGGTAGCACTGTGTTAATTAATGTTATAACGAGTCGGTGAGTCAACGAGGACTGATTTGCATAACCTGTGCAAACACGAAACCTGCCGATGAGTATTCGCTCGGTGCGATTGTCGGAGGTCTCTTCATAAAATACATTGCATTGTGTTATTTGCTACCCTCCGGCCCACTAACACGCTTACTGGTGCCCTGTGGAGATAAAGGTATAGCAGGAAATATCAAAGAAACAATGGTTCATTAAAATGAACTTCTTAAGTCACACGTTGTCAGATGGGAAATTGATATGATGAACTCTTTTTTTGAGCACTGTCAGTGTTTCACTGCATTATGTATGGAGGTACTTAATATCATGCGACAATCCGTTAATCCGTTATTGCCACAGGCATGTCAGCAGTGCCTCGGATTCAAACGAAGCATCTTCTGAAATCTAATTAAACTTAAATTAAAACTGACATAAAAAAAAATAATTATTAAATAAACATATATATANATTTTTTTTTTTTAAATAAATAAACATATATATATATATGTATACATAGAGAGAGAGAGATTTATAATTACATAAAAATATATTAAAATTATTAATCTAATTAATAAAATGATGTGGCAATGAATTAATCTAATTAATCCCAATTTAATCACACATCAATTTTGGCTGAGAAACCCCAAAAGATCATTTTAAGTCATTATTGTGTAAAGTATCAAATAGACATTACAAAAAGTAGCTTCAGAAAGAAATATTTTAATTGATTAAATGAAACAGTGAAATTTCATTTTTGAGTGAACTATACCTTTAATTTTTTTATTAATATGGAAATATCCAATTAATTTTTTAATAACAGCTAACAGCTGTCTACACTGAATGTGACAAACCGACTGTTGCAAACCACTTGGACTATGTCAGAAATAGAATAGGGAATCCATTTACTGTCGGGAATTTGTTGTCACGTCGCGCCGCTCGTGTCCGGTGTAGACACGGTGTGAGTCAGACATTCATTCATTCGATTAATTCAAACGGCTGATTCATTCAGAAGTGAAGTAAATGGTTCTCTTCAGGCTTGTCATACTGCTGCGTATTATGCGTATTATACCAATAGTTTCATTGGCAGAATTGAACAAAACAGACAATATTGTGTCTAAAATAACACAATATTAACTTCTTATTTACTGAACTGTTGTATAAAATCAGTAGGCTATCGCATTTGCACTCAATATTTTTGAGACAAAAACAGCACTCGCGTAATACTGCACTCCATTACTCATGTGATATTGCTTAACTCACGTGATCTAAATATGAGAAAAAAACTCATTGCCTCAATATCTTGAATTTTAGGGACTTTCTGACTGCATCTCGTATTGAATTGTTGCCCTGCAAGTGCATTAAATGCGTAAAAAATTTTAATGCGTTAATTTGAACCATAACTAATCTAATTAACGTGTTAAATCAACAGCCCTAATAAATATATATCTTTTTAGAATATAAATATCATATAAAGTGCATAAAATATATACAGTTTTTAATGTATTCAAATGTTACAAAACTAAACAAATATATATTGCACAACGGAATAACTGATTTTGATTGGTCATCTGTGGTATTCTGTGATAGGCAACCAATCTCTTTCACTGTCCAGTCGAATCAATATTTCATGTCCATTTATTTACTTCTTAGGTAAGTGTAAAACCTTTCAGGGTGATACAAGACTTCATATATCATTGCAATAATAACNCAAATGTTACAAAACTAAACAAATATATATTGCACAACGGAATAACTGATTTTGATTGGTCATCTGTGGTATTTTGTGATAAAATATTTTTTGTCCGCTGTCCTAGGCAACCAATCTCTTTCACTGTCCAGTCGAATCAATATTTCATGTCCATTTATTTACTTCTTAGGTAAGTGTAAAACCTTTCAGGGTGATACAAGACTTCATATATCATTGCAATAATAACTAGCTGACTGATTATCCCTTATGTATTCCTAAAAAGAGTAAGATCTCTTGGTTATCTCCGTCATCATTCACTATGGCATCACAGATGTAGGCTTCAATCAGACGTCTCTGTTGTTCACTTCAGCCTGCAGACCAATTGGTACTGGCACTGTCTAAATTGCCCATTTTGACATGGGTTATTTATTGGTTATTTGTTTAAAATGGACTGCGGGCAAAGAGCAGGCTTCTTCCTTTCCCTTTAAATTGTCTTTTGTGTGATGTATCCTGGGTGCACTCTTCACTCATGCATGCCAAGTGGGGTGTGGTGCCCACATCCTGCAAATTAGCAGGCCTATTTCCATCCAAAAGTTTGGACAGCTCAGACCAAGCGTTACACGCTGGGCTAAAGAGGCCGGCCATGACCACTGTGGTTGGGCCAGAGGCTGCTCTCTCAATTCAAAACAGTTGACTTAGTTATTACAACTAGGGATTACCCAAATAGTTTACCATGCTCTGTTAGGTTTGGCTCATGTAACACCGGCTGGGATTGGCTGCGGGGAGGCTTGTTTATTTAACGTCTGTCGTGCTCGCTCGTAAGGTGTGCTACGAATCCTCATTGTTTTCAGTGCTGTTGACAGAGTGGAGGAGAAGATTTGACGAATGCATTAGCAAAGAAAGCACATACATCATTACAGTGACCTTGTCAAAGCATCAAAGCGAAAACACCAAACAGAAAGAGTGCTCGCCATATATATCTGCCGCGTGCTAAAAAAGACTTTTGGCAGCGAACGATTCATCATATGTTTCTGTTAATGAGAAAGTACGAATGCGCAAGGCTCTTTGCCCGAGAAGTTGGTTACACAGAATCTTGGCACAAAACTGCCGGTGTGTGATAGAGTTAAATAAATGCACTTAAAGTTGTAATCATAAGCATATGCACCACAGTCTGTTGTGTTATTTTCCAGCACGCTAATCACCAAAAAGCAAATTTAGTGCGTCCTGCCTGTTAAAATTCTGGAAAGACTTCACAGTTAATAATTCATAAGCACTTGCTAATCTCACTGTAGGAGTCTAATTAACGCATCATTAAAAGCATAATTCTGATAATTATAATTTCTCACTTTTTAAATGGGAGCGCCACAGAACCGAGCTGAGCGAGGAAGGGTGTCTGTACAGCCAATTTACTCAGTGAACCAGATGCCAGAAACAGGAGCGGGGCGCAGGAGGAAAGAGCCCCGAGTTAGGGCGCAAACGTCAACCGGTACGCCCCGTTTAGATATTTGCGATGACAGTCCTACTAAACGCAATGTTGACTCGTGTTATCTGATGTTTATAGTAATCGGTTAATTAAAGATGACTTAAATAATATATTTGAGGATCCGATTAACAAAGTCACACCACAACTGTACAGAAAAGGCTAATTCGTTTCATTAGGGAACATTTTTATGCTGAACGTAAATGTATTTACAGGCAAATATTGGTGTAAATGACTGTGCCTCGCAGTTCATCCTTCTTTTATTATGTCATCAGAAGGTGTGCCGGTGTGAGAAAGACCCCAGATGTTCCTGGCGCGGCTGCTGTCCAAATCAATTATTCCACTCTCAGCATGAATTCAATTCTCCTGCACTCATCAGAGGTGTGAATAGGTAAACATCACTCTATCCTCTTTTTCCCTTATGATGCAGCACTGCATAAAATGAGACATGGGGGTTGTGCGAGCCGAGCTGCGGCTTGTATATATAGCGGCTGGTGTTGCTGCCTTACCATCACGCCAAATGGGGTTAAATACGGCACTGATTTCCCTAATGGAATGACACAAATTCACAGGCCCGTTACAGATGTGTACCCTTGTTGATGCTCTCTGGAAGTTAATGATTAGGTTCTTCCTTCTCATGCTGTTTGTTGGAGTGATTAGATCAAATATCCACCTTCTAAAGTGTCTGATGATCCGAAAGTCTGCCGCGCACCTGTGTTGCTTTTGATGAGACTTCACGTGATTCGAACTGAATAAAGATCCATTGTATTTGCTTTCACACCTGTATGCGATCGGGAGGTGAGAGCTTCACCACCTCAGGTGTGGGAAGGATGTCGACTCTCTTTTGTGTGTGGATGCATGTGTGTTGTTGTGTGTGTTGATGTGGCTTTGTTTCTTGGGTGTTTGTGGCACTTTCCATTTTGGTAGGTGTCTTACAAGTCACAAACTGGGTTCAAAACAAAGACTAGACAAAGAACAGAACTTTTTACTACTTTCTTGAAATGCAATAAACATTCAGGGTCATCCCACAAAAACAAAATAGTCACTTTTCCTCATTAAAAAAGTTTTACACTGAAAGAAATGAATACTTAAAAAAAAAAAAATCATGCACTCTCACATAAGATGACAATATTTCCAAAAAAATTCAAATTTTTTTATATTTAGTTATATAAATAGTTATAGTTAAATTTTATATTTAGTTATTTAGTGCCTTCTCCAGCTCTGTAAAACATTGGCTGTGGGTTTGCTGTCGTGTTAAATATTGTTTTATCCTTTCCATCTTTCAATAACACCCTCTTTGCAAAGCCTGTATTAAATTCATAAAACTATCCAAGCTGAAATGTGCTGCATAAACTGTTAATATTAGACTGAAATGATCATTGGTTACATTTACACATACATTTGATTAAAGTCTGATTATTGTTAAAGAGGCCATATTATTATTGTCTTGATTTTGTTTTTGGGCTCTACTAGAACAGATTTTCATGCTTAAATGCAAAAAAACATTCTTTTTCACATATTTTACATGGTTGCAGCACCTCTCTTCCCAGTCTGTCAGTAACGTTCTGTTTAGTTACTGTTTCCCTGAAGCCTCTCCTTCGGAGAAGCTGACTTGTTGCCTCACTGCTTTAATAGGCAATGACTTTGTTTGTAGGCAGCGTTTGCACAAGAAGGTACCTCACAAAACTGATTTAAAAACTGAGGCAGCATAATAGCGTTAGCTTTGTGAAAACAAAGCGAATATTTAATTACTATAATAATAATTTCTCGCTAAATGACATCAAAAGTGGAAAACGTTGGTTAAAAAGGTTTAATTACACACAGACTGATCACCAAACGCAATTTACAGGTGCCATATTTCTTTTTTAGCTCAACTGTCATTGAATAGGTCGGTGCCGATAGCCTCGTGGGCAGAGCGCCGACATATAGCGCCGTTGCACTTTAGGTGACCCAAGTTCAAGTCCCGGCTCACAGACCTTTCCTGATCCCGCCCCCCTCTCTCTCTCTCTCCCACCTCGCTGCACTATCCTATCATAATAAAGGCAAAAATCGTCAAAAATGAAATCTTAGAACTGTCATGGAATGGATTGTGGGATATCAAAGGCAGCAAAGAATGTATCTATGCTGCCTTCAAAAATCGATCAGATGAAGGTATCTCAGGAGACGGGAAGTGAAACTAACTTTAGATTCAGACGTGCCTTGATGCCTTCCAACGTTGAAATGCTTCCTCCAAAGGCAGATTTTAGATGCAGCCAGTCTTACCATAACCGCAGTTTCAGTACACTACAGCAGTGTTTCATTTCGAAGGCTGCATCCTTCCGAGGTCACATTTGTCGGCCACGTAAGTCATCAAGCATGTCTCGTTTTAGAAGAGTAACTATTATACAATTGACTGTTATTCCTTGTGATGTGTACATTTTTGTAATTTCTTAAAGGGTTAGTTCACCCAAAAATTTCTGTCATTAATCACTGACCCTCATGTTGTTCCACACCCGTAAGACCTTCGTTCATCTTCAGAACACAAATTAAGATGTTTTTGCTGAAGTTCGAGAGGTATATGACTCATCCATAGACAGCGATATAATCAACTCTTTCAAGGTCCAAAAAGGCACTAAATACATCGTTAAAACAGTCGACGTGACTGCAGTGGTTCAACATTAATTTTATGAAGTGACGAGAATACTTTTTGTGCACAAAAACAAAACAAAAATAACGACTTTATTCAACAATCTCTTCTCTTCCCTGTCATTATCCTTACGCAGGTGATGCAGTAAGCACAATGAAGGCTTCCGTGTTTATGTCAGAATGCCGGCTCAGTATTGGCTAAAGCTGATCATGTGATCAGCACGACGCATGTGTGTGATGCTGATGCAGGAGCCGACCAGTAATAAGTTGCCATTCTGATGTTGAACCTGGAAGTGCTGGATGTAAACAATGTATGAGAATGACACAGAAGAGAAGATATTGTTGAATAAAGTTGATATTTTTGATTTGTTTTTGCGCATGAAAAATTTTCTCGTCACTTTAAGGTTGAACCACTGCAGTCACGGCGACTGCTTTAACGATGTCTTTAGTACCTTTCTGGACCTTAAAAGTGTTGATTATATCGCTGTCTATGAACGAGTCGTATACCTCTCGGATTTCATCAAAAATATCTTAATTTGTGTTTCGAAGATGAATGATGGTCTGATGGGTTTGGAACGACATGAGAGTAATTAATGACAGAAATTTCATTTTTGGGTGAACTAACCCTTTAATGACTTTGGAATGTAATGGTTACTTTACTGAAATGAAGCAGCCTTAATATGACAAATGAAACCTCTGGAGGACGCAGCCTTCGAAACGCAACTCAACCTGTCCTCACCTCTTTTTTTTCTTTTTTCTTTTTTGCTTTACCTTGAGTGGGAATTATTAAAATGAGGAATATTGTTATGCGTTCATTCCCAGACGACAACTCAAGACTAATGGAGGTGTTTCAGGGAATTCAGAATCAGTGCTTAATGATATAGAGAATAACTCCCTTTGGAGGGACTTTGTGCTTTGTTACTTTGCAGACATTTTTTATGCTCAAACATTACACACTAAAGAAAGCTGAAAATGTAAAAAAACCCAACATATTAATTCATCCTCAATCAAGGATTAAGCGAATTAAGATGTTTATGGGCAAACCTCTTCAATCCTGTAAACATGATAATTGCTATTATTTCTGATTAATCAATAAGAGTAGGAATGTGTTTTTTTTTTTTTTGCTTTCAAGTCTTCACTGCGCATGGACCTGTTCACTGGGTTCTTCGGTGGTCTGACTCATTTTGTTGGAGCTATATGAAAAGCTGTTGCATGAGCTTCAGAAGTGTGATTTTTATTTATTTATTTTTTTCTGTTCTGTCATGTTTTCAAATCTGTGCATGAGCTTAAAAGGTCTGGTTACTCTAATTATGATCATAATCACATTAACGGGATCACTGAATTCTGTTTATTCTGTGTGTACACAACTACCCTATAATGGTAAAAATCCACCCACTCTTTTTTGTAATCCCCATAAATCAGAAGCAGTGTCTCAGAATAAGCCATTTTCAGTTTCTATGCAATGTGATGTCACATTATACAGGCCCCGCCCACAACTGTTGACGGACTCTGCCCTATTACCTTAGCTCCTCCCCTCAGTGAGCTGTACAGTCCGCTATGTTTATCTCCTCCACAATTGAGATGATAATCAAAACCAAACAGATGTTTTGTTAGTTTTTGGCAGAGTGTACAAGGCACGAGCTATACAGGCTCCGCCCTCTTCTGGAAAGGGGTTGGGGAGCAGCAGCTCATTTGCATTTAAAGATACATGCAGCATGTTTTTCCTTCCACTTAAAAATGAGCATTTACAATATGCTATAATAAATGTTCTGTGGGGTATTTTGAGCTGAAACTTCAGACACATTCTGGCGATACCTGAGACTTATATTACATCTCAAGAAAAGGGGCATAATAGATCCCATTTAACATAATAATGTCTTTTGGGTCAGAAGTGGCCACTGTAACACTATACGACATGACAGAATGGTTAGGTGAGGAACAGAAATGGAAAAGTCTGGAGGAGCAAACTTTAGAAGCTTTAGCATGTGTCTCTCTCACCTAAGTTGTGATTTAAGGCACCTTACTGTCAGCTGGAAGACCCTGAGGGTGACGGTGGGAAGTAAAGGAGGATTGGGTTGCTATGGTAACACCTGTGGACTTGTTCATAAGCAGATGCTCCTAATGGTCCTATTCAGGACAGTCTCAGTCTCAATCCATGTTTTTAAAACACTTTTCAAGTAATCTCAGGGTATGTTCACACAACAACAATGTACAACGATGTGCGATGTTTTTCACGTACAGATGACAGCGTTGTCAAATTGATCCCCGTTCACACTGATCCGCGAAAATGACTAAAAACGCTGTTTTATGCTGCCAGGCCAGTAGTTGGCGATGTCACTTTGTAAAGACACACTACGCCTCTATAGACTGAACGCGTAATACGCATACGCATGAAATCACTGTTTTCACGAATTCGCGTTTTTGTAACTTACACAGAGACGATAAATGTATAGTTTTCAAAAATGTACACTTTGAAACCCGTTTTCAAAAGTTTACATTTTCAGGCCCCCAAAACACTGTTGTCGTGTAAAAGTCGAAGTTGAACACACCTAATATTTGTTTTCAAACAGGTTTCCCAATCGTTCCCCTATTATCCACTGGTAATAGCCCTCCAAAAAAAAAACTACCATTGTTTGAGACAACGCTGTTGTGTCGGGTTAGTCTGGATGCTAAAACAAATTGTTACGCTTTTTAGAGAAATAAATGAATGGCTTACAGGTAGAGTACATATTTATATTAATATCTCTGCATATTTTGTTTGGCTAGAAGAACGTATTTTAAAATCCAAAAACGACACACCTTATTTTAATCGTAAAATTTAATTTTTCCTTAAACAATGCCCTCATTATTTAAGTAAGTATATCCAGCTCCTATAATGACACTTCAGTGCAGTGTAACATGAGGATTTCCATAACTATTAACAACACTTAATATGCAGGTGATAATCACTGACTACATAATGAGCTCCTTCCCAGTTCCTCTTTTGCACTTAAGATAAATCATTTACACTCATTAAATCTTTTGAAGTAATTGATGTCACCCCTTAAAAGTTCATGCTCCATTAGTGGGTGATAGTGTACAACAGAAAGGGGTGAGATATTTCAAAAGCTCTCTTAAAAAACCCTCAGTACCGGGGCTGCTGCTGACACAATGTGGGCTGGCTGCAGACTCACGCATTGCCGCAGCTACAGATGGCAAACGCTTGTCCAGCCCTGAATCCTCAGTACAAGATGGCTGGATTGGCTCACATCTCTGTATCGCCGTCTGCACACATTAAAGACGGCCAGCTACTCAGCACATCACCGCGCAGCAAACAAACGGAGCCCACGTAAAGCAGGTCTCTTGATGTACGGTGTCACTACAGCGGATCTGCGTTCATCTGTAATGCTCAGGCTTTAAGTGCTGGAGGCACTTTGTTGGCATGGCTGAAGTCTGTGTTGAGACAGGAGGCCCACAGCTTTCTGTGACTGACAGACAATGATGATGTCATTGAGTGTGAAGGACTCTGACCTGAACAGAAGAGGGAGGCTGGTGCTTGCGACTCTCCCAGCTGAGGTGCCTGCCGGTGCAGATGGACAGGGGCTGGGTGTGGGTCTCTGTGGGGGAGAGAGGAGAGCTGGGAACAGTTCAGATCTGGAGCCATGCTTCAGTCCTCAATCACCCCTGAAGATTTCTCTATGCCTCTGAAGAAAGATCACACCACTGTTTTTTTTTTAAAATAACACGCCTATCTCAGGAAATGGTGTCATTTGTTTAAGAAAAAACATTTAGAAAGATTACTGCTTAACTTTCGAGAAGTCATATTTTCCCACCTCAGACACGGAGTGCCCAGAGCCGTAATCAACATAGACATTGAGGGATCACCCCAACGGGACATGGCCGCTCCAATATACATATTAGTGTTATCTTCATTCTAAACACCGCTTTTAACCCCGGGTAAAGCAACGTTTCACACTTGTAATTCAGAAGCGGGGTTAGCGCCGCTTTTTTACCTAGGGTGCCAAACCTGTACAGTGTGAAACGATGCGGTGTTAGAATGTTACAGCTAGACGGTCAGCAACAGACAACCAATCGCATACTCATATTTGCCTGCTTTGGGCAGTCACGGAAACACTGCGCATTGTATATAAACAGTAAATTCAGTGTTTGAGAGGAAAATGTCAAATGCTGACAGAAAACATGACAATTTGAGAGAAGAAGAGACCATTTCATTCTTACTTTTATAGTCCGAAATGTCCATACAGTATAAATTCGATTGAACAGTCGGCAATATGAGGATGAGCAATGCTAGAGCTGTTTACCCGGGGTTTAGAATAACCCAGGGTTAACTATTTCAGGTGTGAAAAGCCCTTTTGAGTCGGTTTATTCATGTTGATTCAGTTCAGTTCAATAACAGCGTCGAAGTTGCAAAGTTAGTGTCATTATACCACCAACGCTAAATGTGTGGTTACTGGCTTGCAAAGTATGATCATTTATATTTATAATACATTTTTTACTTTAATTACATTTTATTTCACATTATTTATTTATTTATAACCATAAATAACTTTGGTATGTCAAACCTGTGACAATATGTTTGAAATTAATATTATTTGCACAGGTAACAGTACATTTTTGGTAGAATTACTCAGTTTCAGACTTATAAATAACATCATAATTCTTTGGCATTTTTGCCTTTATTACTAAATAGGCTCAAAATTATTTGAATTAAATGTATTAAAAATAATGTAACTTAATTAAAATGATAAACAAAATTAAGATATGAATTGAAATCACATCTTATTTTCTCCCTCAATAACAATCCCAGTTTCTGTTAATGCAAATTCAAAACAAGTATAGCTTTATCAGAGTTACAGCGCAAATATCGAAGGAAATATCTTCGAATCAAAAATGGTTGGAACCACTGCTTTATTAGAAAGTGCAATGTAGGATAGATGGGTAGCAATGAGGGGAACAAGATCATGAGCCAGACTTAAACTTGAACCCAAAGCACTACTACACCTCAGCTGCATCCTGATTCAGAGGCCGCATCCTTCGAAGGCTGATTACGTCGAAGGCTGCGCGACGAAGGCTGTCCCAATTCGAAAGCTCCTTCACACATGGCTTCAAAATGTGTCCTTCGTTTCTCGGGCAATGAAGGTTACAACAGATGGATCCTTCGAGGCCTAGCCTACCCCAGAATTCATTGCGCGCCATTGAAATATTCAACTTACTCAAATATCTAATGATACAAATATATATATAAACCTTTAAATCGGTTCAAATGTTGACATATCTTACTAAGATGCAATTTTAAATAGTTTATACTCTTTTACTTATATACGTAAATAGACTGAGCTGAACATTCTTAGACAGGTTGTGAACTCTTTTGTTTTTAGACAGTTCAATGTAATAATAAAAAAAACCTCCAGTACAAACAGTACTGTCGCCGTCATAGTTGCTAGACCATAAGAACAATCCTCTATAGGCATTTTAGAGCCTTCGAAGGATGCAAACTCTGAATTGCGACGCAGCTCATTCAAAATCAATACAATCAGCAAAAAAACTCATAATTTTCTCCTTAACAGAGTGGAAACATTGAGCTTCACAAAGCTAATATGTGTTTGCATATTGAAATGTTGATAAAAACATACCTCTGTTTGAATCATGTGGTCAACAAGACCGATGATGTCAGGCCCCATCAGCTAGGAGGTTTGAAACAAGATAAGTGAAAAAGATAAATGTGTTTGACTGCGTTGACAACTTATGTTAAAGGGATAGTTCACCCCAAAAATGAACATTTTGTCATTACTTACCTTCAAGTAGTTCCAAATCTGTATGAGTTTCTTTCTTCTGTTCACCACATAAGAAGATATTTTGAATAATATTGATAACCAGACAGTTGACGGCACTCATTGCCTTCCATAGTAGGATTTTTTTTTTATGGAATTCAATGGGTGCCGTCAACTGTTTTCCTCAAAATATCTTCTTTTGTGTTCAACAGAAGAAAGAAACTCATGCAGGTTTGGAACAACTTGAGGGTGAGAAAACGATGACAAAATGTTCATTTTTGGCACTATCCCTTTAAATATTCAAGATCAGTGGTGAAGAACATATAACATCAATCACAATGTACAGAGATTTCATGTCAGTGGTTAGAATTTCTGTTATGTCTTTTTTGATGGTATATAAATCACATCTGGCACCTGATGTCAACAGTCCTTTCCGAGGAATGCATTGAAAACCCTTGAGCTTTAATGATTACAATTGATCACAGATCTAACGCTGTGTGCGGTTACCATTCCTCATTCTTTTGATTGCTATGAAGATAACAGCAAACAGTAGCAGATTTCTGCTGTGCAGCAATTACAGATTTGAGCTTAGAACAAACGCAGCCTTTGCCTCCGTTGACTGATCCGAGTTTTTAGTAGCGAATTTTAATTACTTTAACACATTCAGTGTGTTTTTCATTTCTTTTATTCTTTGTTGGTTTCCTAAAACAGGTGAAATTAACCACAAAAATCTAACACAATGAGAAAAACAAGACAAGAAAGTGATGTAGGGTGTGCAAAAGTTTACCCTAAAGATAATAACAGAGATTGCTTTCCAGATAAAAACTCATAATTGCTCTCATAAACCATTGAGACCTTCTTAGATGTTTTAAACAGTGAACAATTAACACTGTTGCATGGTGAATTAACAAAAATGATCCCCTCTGAAACAAGAAGTGCTTGCTGAAATGCCAATATGTTTCTATCTTTCAATGCAATTTTCATGTCTAAGGAAGAGCTGTGCTGTGTGGGAAGACATGAGTGAAACTTCCATGCTGGAGCAGAAATCTGAGACTGGAACAGCGTTGTTGTAGTGGATGATGCTCAAATTTAAGACAGACAGAAAAGCAAAATGAGCGTTTAGCCGCGAGTGTGAATTGCCTTTCGCACCAGACAGATTTTCTGATCCCATTATGGCTCCAGCTAGCGTTTTTAGTGCAAATTTCTCAGTGCTTGTGTGGATTGCACATGCTCCCGATGCCTAATGAGGGAGCATTAGCCAAGGGAGAAGCAGTAATTAGAGCAAGCGTCAGAGCTGAGGACAGATGGCATGTAAAGACAAGTCTTTTCCTTCAGACTTATTGTCCTTCTCCTATGAGGGATGTCAAGACACGCATCTTTGATTCCGGCTCGTGATACTTTTGATACACTAATTACAAAACAGTTTACTTTGAGAAGCTAAAATGAGGATTAGCTTCAATATCATGATTCTTATAAAGCTGATCTTTTTTATTTATATTGTTGTTTTTTTATATAAGCACAAGAAGTTTATTATAGAACACATTTCCTAGACCTGCATAAAATTACAGTCAAAAAGAAAACTTTTTATGCTGGAGACGTTTTCTGCAGTTTGAAAAATGATTATACACGCTTGTAATCACCTCCACTAACATTTTTATGTTTTTATATACATATATTTTATGTTAATATGCATAAAAATAATATAATATAAATAATATCTATCTGTCTGTCGTTCGTCTGTCTGTCTGTCTGTCTATCGTTCGTTCGTCTGTCTATCGTTCGTCTGTCTGTCTTTCTATCTATCTATCTATCTATCTATCTATCTATCTATCTATCTATCTATCTATCTATCTATCTATCTATCTATCTATCTATCTATCGTTCGTCTGTCTGTTGTACGTCTGTCTGTCTATCGTTTNATCTATCATCTGTCTATCTATCTATCATCTGTCTATCTATCTATCTATCTATCTATCTATCTATCTATCGTTCGTCTGTCTGTTGTACGTCTGTCTGTCTATCGTTTGTTCGTCTGTCTGTCTGTCTATTTTCTGTCTATCTATCATTCGTTCGTTCGTTCGTCTGTGTCTGTCTGTCTATCTATCTATATCTGTTTGTCTGTATGTCTATCTTTTGTCTATCTATCTATCTATCTATCTATCTATCTATCTATCTATCTATCTATCTATCTATCTATCTATCTGTCTGTCTGTCTATCTACTTATAGTTTGTTCGTTCATCTGTCTGTCTATCGTCTTTCTCTGTCTGTCTATCATTCTATCATCTATCTATCTATCTATCTATCTATCTATCTATCTATCTATCTATCTATCTATCTATCTATCTGTCTGTCTGTCTGTCTACTTATAGTTTGTTCATTCATCTGTCTGTCTATCGTCTGTCTCTGTCTGTCTATCATTCATCTGTCTATCATTCTATATCGTCTGTCTGTCTATCTATCTATCTATCTATCTATCTATCTATCTATCTATCTATCTATCTATCTATCTATCTATCTATCTATCTATCTATCTATCGTTCGTCTGTCTGTCTGTCGCTCGTCTGTCTGTCTTCTTTCTGTTTATCTGTCGTTTGTTTGTCTGTGTGTCTGTTTATCGTCTGTCTATCTATCTATCGTTCATTTGTCCATTAGTGTCTGTCTATCGTCTGTCTGCTTATCTTTTGTCTGTCTGTCTATCTATCTATCTATATCTGTCTGTCTGTCTGTCTGTCTACCTATCGTTTGTTCGTTCGTCTGTCTGTCTATCATCTGTCTCTGTCTGTCTATCATTCATCTGTCTGTCTGTCTTTCTATCATCTATCTGTCGTCTGTCTGTCTTGTCTATCTATCTATCTATCTATCTATCTATCTATCTATCTATCTATCTATCTATCTATCTATCATCTATCTATCTATCTATCTATCTATCTATCTATCTATCTATCGTTCGTCTGTCTGTCTGTCGCTCGTCTGTCTGTCTTCTTTCTGTTTATCTGTCGTTTGTTTGTCTGTGTGTCTGTTTATCGTCTGTCTATCTATCTATCGTTCGTTTGTCCATTTGTGTCTGTCTATCGTCTGTCTGCTTATCTTTTGTCTGTCTGTCTATCTATCTATCTATATCTGTCTGTCTGTCTACCTATCGTTTGTTCGTTCGTCTGTCTGTCTATCGTCTGTCTCTGTCTGTCTATCATTCATCTGTCTGTCTGTCTTTCTATCATCTATCTGTCGTCTGTCTGTCTTGTCTATCTATCATGTGTATGTCTATCTATCTATCTATCTATCTATCTATCTATCTATCTATCTATCTATCTATCTATCTATCTATCTATCTATCTATCTACCTATCGTTCTTTCGGTCTAACATTCTATTGTCTGTCTGTCTGTCTGTCTGTCTGTCTGTCTGTCTGTCTATCTATCTATCTATCTATCTATCTTTTATGCCTTTCCCTCTGACTTGTACTGCAGTTTGTGTTCGTTGAGTAGCCTAGCATGGCTGCCTTGTTAGTTGGGATAGAGGTAATTTATTTATTTTTTCAAAATTCTTAAAGGCTGATGTGATTATTTAGTTTTGACTGTACATAATTAGCTTGAGATTATGGCATAATTTAATGTGTTTTATTAGTGTATTGTTTATGGTAATTTATTGTTCATGTACTCAAATATTGCGAGACATTCTGCATTTGTCAATAGCACATTTGGGTCTCTAATTAGGTTGCATGGAGTTGCGAAGAAAATTGTGCGAAGATGATGACAGGCCTATCAACATATCTCTGAGGTTTATGGGTAACTTACAGTGTGAGAATGTGACTTGGATGACAAACACAATGCGATGAGCCTTGTTTATGCATCTCAGCGTGTATTAACATTCGTGCACGTGCTGCTTTCGCAAGCTGTTTTTATGGCAGTGAGGATACAACACACACACACACACACACTTGCACATACACAAACGACAAACAACGTGACTGTCAGGAGGTGTCTGTATCAGAGCTAAATCATTGGTTTAACTGGTTTAAAATCAATATTCATGCAATGATTTTGAGTTTCTCTTATTACTCTCACTCACACGGGTTCAGGTGCCGGTTGTGAAGGTGTTATATGGGCTGTGTGAAATCGGGCACATTAGTCAAGGAGGCCCAACCCTCTCTTACCGGATGCCATGCATAAGGGAATTCTTTCTGATTCACACATATTCCCTCAAGCATCCCTCCATCTGAAGTCACTGAATCAGCACTATGTGGATTTAAAGGGCCCTCGCTTCTCAAAGGGACCTGACAGCTTCGGCTTTCATTGCGTTTTAATGTGACATTCTTGCGTCGTATTTTGTTTATTTTCTCTTCCTTTATGTCAGGACTCTCCTGGCGCTGTCGGTCCGGCTTACACACCTGCAGCGCCCCAGGGGAAGTGTACGGCTCAGACCCCACACCCCTGACACTCAACATCGAGGAAAACGAGGAACACTTAGACCCGAGGAACCTTTCAAAGATCACAGAGTCTGGAGTTATTACCCGGCCGTAACAAAACACTGTCGCTGCAGTTCCGCTGCTCCACCTCAACGTCAACCAAACCTATCATCTCGAGCCAATTATCAACAAAGACAAATTGGCAGGAATTAAATTTACGGTAGAGGTTGCGTGCCACACATAAAATAAGGGAATGATGTTTAGTCTACAATCCAAATTAATGCCTGTGTTTTCGCTTTCCAGTCGTCTCCATATCAAATGAGCTTGATGGTTATACAGGATTATTCATTGTTTTTGGAATAACAGTATCTGTAGCTGTATGTACATGCTGGTCTGTTTGTGTAATGTGGCTCAAAACGGATTTGTAAAAATCTAATTTAATGCGATTTATATTCTGCCTTTTTCCCCTCATAATTCTGAGGATTAAAGCAAGAAGTCAAAAAAAAAAGTCAGAATGGAGAGGGAAAAAAAGCATCTTTTTTTCCCCCCTTTTTTTTCGTGGTGGAAACAAGCTTCCGTACATTTCAACACGGCAAAACATACTTTTTTCAAAACATTCATTTTCCAAATATATACTCTTAAAAAACCCAAGTTGGGTTGAAAATAGACAAACCCAGCAGTTGGGTTAAATGTTTGCCCAACCTGCTGGGTAGTTTTATTTAACTCAAATATTGTTTAAAAATTATTGTATTACTCGCTTAAAATGAACCCAAAATGTGTTGGAAATTAAAATGTATTAATGTTTAATAAATGAATATTTATAAATTATTTTAATGAGTAATAATTAAACAAACATTTATTAAATTGCTTATTAATAATTTTTCACCTTTTGATTGTTATTGTTGCCTCAAGTAATTATGTTTCTGATTTTTAATTTCCAACCTATTTTGGGTTAATTTTAAGCCAGCCATATAGTCATTTTTAAATAATAGCTGGGTTAAATAAAACTGATCAGCACATTGGGCAAATATTTAACCCAACTGCTGGGTTAAAACAACCCAGTCACTGGGGTTGTCCATTTTCAACCCAACTTGGG
>RJVU01035834.1:1939669-1951817 GCA_003731715.1 Anabarilius grahami
GGGGGGGGGGTATTTTTATTTAAATAAATTAAATAATTAAAGGATTAAAAGGGATTTAAGGGAATAAAGAAGAAATAAGAATGATAAAACAAGTTCTAGGTCTAATTATAGCCTAAAGTTGTAAAGTAGTCCATTTAAACTCTTCGCAAATAATATTTTATATAAAAATATGCACACATTCATTCTTGCTTGTATGTCAGAAATGTAACAAAACTTCTCTTGCAGTGTTGCCAAGTCTGAGGTTTTCCTGCGGAATTGGGCTACTTTAAAGCTGTTGCTGCGGGTTGTTTTTCATGTCCGCCGGTTGACGCGACCCCAAATAACATGATATTTAGCCCCTGAACCCCACCAAAAACGTGGAATTTTACCCCCTGGAACTTGATTTTTTTTACTGAGGAACCCCACCCTGAAAAAATTGGGCTAGTTTTTGGGCTAGTTTTGAGCAGTGAAAACCCGGGAACCCTGGTCTCTTGTCTCGTCACATTCAGTTAAGGCAGGACAACACCAAGCCGACGCCGACGAACTAGTGGCAACGAAAGCAGACTGCGGGGTTGGCTCACGTCGGCAGCGTCTGGGTCCAAAGTTGCCCTGACACACCAAACCGACGCTCGACAGCCGACGGCCAAGTAGCACGTCCGTTCTGCGCCTGCGTAAGAAGAAATGCCTTTCCGTACCAGCAGGTGGCAGTAGCTGAACAGCCAATCAGAATTATCAGATGGCCCGACAGGACGACGAGCTCCGACGCCGATTCATCATGTTGAATCGGCCGACAAAAAGGCAACGAGGACCAACTTCAGCCAACGGTGCGGAACACACTGAGAAAACTTAGTCGGTTGACGAACAAAACTGATGTGTTCCTACCTTTATGAATGACAACATATAAATTATAGCATTTTTTCAATTCAAAATGGAGAAATTCCATTAAAAAGTTGAGTAGTTCGCATTACTGTATGTTACTGTGGGTCATTAAACAAATCCATCCTAAAACAGTTGCCAAATATTAAATGTTTAGCTTCTTATATATTACCACAAGTGTCACATTTGAATTCACACTTGTCTTCAGTGAATAATAAGCCCCGCCTTCTTTGATCTGATTGGCCATCATTTTGACATTGACGAGTGCTGTTAGAGCACTGAGGCAGACCAGCCTAAAAATTTAACTTTTTAAACTGTCTGTCATCCTTACAACATACAGAGTGGTGCGTAATGGATTAAGAAATATCTAATATTGGGGGGGACAATTTGGCCACTTCCAATTATTGAGGGGGACTTGCCTATGGTGGTTAAGGCTCTGGATTGCAGGGTTGCAGAATGTCAAGTCAAAGGAGCTCTATAAGCTCAAACCTGACAGGCTGAGGAGTCTTTAGTTGGTTTAACCCCCCTGTTGTGGCTCTAGTGTTGGCAGGGGGCCCTGCTGCTCAAGAAGAGGAAGTCCTGATGATGTCCGTGACAGCAGCCCTCAGGGCTTGGACTGGAGCCAGAGACTCCATAATGACACGCAGTCAGATGGACCAATGACTTCACAGTACTTAAATTACAACGTTAAATCACTGAAGGGTCAACTGTGTAACACCACAGCAATCAGATAAAGTTATGTGGGTTGATATGAGGAAATTATCTTCTTTATGTTTAAAACATGGGTACGATTTACCAGGATAGGTGAACACTCACCTTTATGTTGTTCCAAACCTGTATGACTTTCTTACTTTTTCACTGTAAAAAAAGCAACTACGTACTTTACAGTTTACAAAACCCTTTGAGTCACAAATATTAAGAAATGTGAATACTTCAAACTATAAAACCAAAAGAATTCCCTCAAATGTTGTATTTTTTGGGTCCATACAATTAAAGTCAATGGTCACCAAGCTGTTTGGTTATCAACATTCTTCAAAATATCATCTTTTGTGTTCTACAGAAGAACAAAACTGACAAGGGTGAGTAAAATAATGCTTTTTGGGTGAACTATTAATGATACAACACTAAATGACTTTGCCTATTTTAGTGAATTTGCTCTATTTGTGTCTACAGACCAGCTTGGATTATAGTTCCCCTACAAACACGGTGTACAGTAAAGACAGATGTTTTGGCTGTGAACATGTCGTCTGCAATAGATAATGGTGATCTAATGAGAGAAGCCAAGCTGGCTGTACAGATGGCCGTCCTGAGGTGGCTAAAACATCCAGTACGAAAGATGTCACAAGATCTGCCTCCAAGGCCCCTATTAGAGGAATCATACAATTAAACACCGTTTAGAAACTCACTGGTACAGCATAGTGAACTAAAATATTACATAATTAGTATGTTTAGATTATCTAAAGATAATTCAAATGATGTTTTAGCACAGAAATGAATTCAAATGTGTCCCAAAAGACTAATCGGTTTCCTGGTGGAAATTGTATATGGAGCTCTAATTGAATACGCCAAATAATCCTCCTGACCCGGCTAAAAATAATCAGTGTTTTATGCTTACTGTGAAGAAAAATTTAGAAATGATTGAAGTCAACGTGAATTGCAGTTCGGAAACTAATTTACCTCTGTATTGTGATGTAGAGCAACAGGATATTAAACGAGAAAACTCCTAATAAGTGCTTATTAATAGTTAGTAAGGTTGTTAAGTTTAGGTATTGGGTAGGATTAAGAATGTAGAAGAAGGTCATGCAGAATAAGACATTAATATGTGCTTAATAAGTACTAATAAACAGTCAATATTCTAGTTGCTAATAAGCAACTACTTAAAAGACCCTAAAATAAAGTGTTAACAATTTCTTCCCGGCAAGTAATTATATTAAAAAAATATGGTAGCACTTTAGTTTAAGGTCCAATTCTTACTATTACTAGTTGCTATTAACATGCATATTACTAGGATATTGGCTGTTTATTAGTACTTATAAAGCACATATTAATGCCTTATTCTGCATGACCATATTCTCCATCCCTTAATCATACCAATACCTAAACTTAACAACTACCTTACTAACTATTAATAAGCACTTATTAGGAGTTTATTGAGGGAAAAGTCATAGATAATAATTAGTTAACAGTGAGAATTGGACACTAATCTAAAGTGTGACCAAAAATATTTTATGATAAAATCATCTGGTAACACTTTAGTTTAGGGTCCAATTCTCACTATTAACTAGTTGCTTATTAGCATACATATTACTAGGATATTGACTGTTTATTAGTACTTATTAGCACATTGTGTACAATATGTTCTTATTAGCACATATTAATGCCTTATTCTGCATGACCATATTCTACATCCCTTAATCCTATACCCAAATTTAAAGGGTTAGTTCACTCAAAAATGAAAATAATGTCATTTATTACTCACCCTTATGTCGTTCCAAACCCGTAAGACCTTCGTTCATCTTCAGAACACAAATCAAGATCATTTTGATGAAATCTGAGAGCTTTCTGTCCCTCCATAGACAGCTACGCAATTTAAACTTTGACGCTTCAGAATGAGGTTGGTTCTCTCGGGTCAAGCAAGTTTGGTTGAACTTCTGTTTATGTTTGCTGATCAATGTTTACATGTGAATAAAAGCCTAAATTCAATCTGTTAATCTGTTAAAGGCTGTCAATGGAAGGTCAGAAAGCTCTAAGATTTAATCAAAAATATCTTAATTTGTATTCTGAAGATGAACGAAAGTCTCACGGGTGTGGAACGACATGAGGGTGAGTAATTAATGACAGAATTTTCATTTTTGGGTGAACTAACCCTTTAATAACTACCTTACTAACTATTAATAAGCAGTAATTAGGAGTTTACTGAGGCAAAAGTCGTAGTTAAACTGAGAATTGGACCCTAATCTAAAGTGTGACCAATCATCTTTATTTATATGTTTGGAATAACATGTACTCATGAAGTGTGCACAATAAGAAAAAGAACATGTTGGTCCAATTTGATTCTCTGATGACTTTAATAATGATCAAGACAGATGATCAAAATCACAATGGCGGTCGTCTTTCTTGCTGCAAATATGTATTTATGACCCCCCCCATGAACACACACACACTCTCACACCTGTACACACACACACACTCCTCACCTCCCCAGTAGGTCTGTGCACTGTAACAGGCACACCTGGAGACGCTCGAGTGCTCCTTGTGTGAAGCCTGCATTATGCTAATTGTGACCCACGGGCACTGTGTGAAGGCTTGGTATAATTATCCGTGTAATTGTCTCGTATTTTGTAAAGTGCCAGATCGTTTAATTCAGGATTAACATTTCTTCACCTCCAACGGCCAAAGGCTTTACTTTGACTCAACCCCCCTCCCCCATGTTAGCAACTTCACAATATTCGTACGTTTGATTTTCACACTACCTCTCTTTCTGTTTAGTGTGCATTAACTTATATATAGTGCTTATAAAACAAGGGAGAAATCGTTTCTCTGTGTGCCCCACAATGGATGTTGATGTGTACTTTTGTCAAGGGAGATGACAGAACCGCTTTCATTTAAGGCCGTGTCAGTTTTCACATGCTTGATGCCTTAATCTCTCAACCGTTTACTTGTGTGGCTGTTTGGGGAGAGTTTTGTCTCGCAGCCACTGTTTCCAACATGACCAGAGAAGCAACCACAAATTGAAGCCTTATTAGTCACTCGCGTTGTGGTTTGTTACTGAAGCCAAATGACATTAACAATTGCTCTGACACTAAATGATGTTTTGCAGCATGTCACCTTTTACTATTGCATGTTGCATAAGAAAAACATTGTTATGATTTCTGGAAATGTTTCATGTCATTTTTTCACTTTCTGTCTGTGATACTGAAAGGTGTGTCTTAAACTTTTAATATAAAAGTTTGGTGTGTGGCCAAGGCCTTTGTTTCTTAATAATTTGCTGTCTATCTGTTGTGACAGTTTTATTTACATTGTCTTTCAAACAAGGCACGGCACCGACTCTATCCTTTGTGTGAGAGACCTCACATTCCATTAATTTCTCATCAATGTCCCTTCAGGCACAGATTGAATGATTCTTTCAAGTCTAATTATACATTGAACAATTATAGTCTATAAACCCATATGTCTGGGCTCACCCATCTCCTGTCTAAAAATAATAGATGAGTAACTTCAGATTCAGCAAGAAAAAAAGAAAATTGCTTTAAAACCCCCCTAAATTGAATTGATTTGTTGACTTTAAAGTCAACAAAGTTATTGATCTTATTGTGAACTATTCATCCATTTATTTTATTTTTTTTACATTTTTTAATTGGATTTATTGGATTGGATAGACTTCTCTCTGGTGACCTATATGGCGGACTTCTCCAATCATTTAGTCCACTTAAACTCACTTTCTTACAATTCAGATCTGCCTTCATCCAATCAACAACTGATGCTTAGCACCAAATCCTATCTCTACATTTTCTTCTTTTTGATAATACGTATTACTCGGATGTACATCACAAAATGAAAGAAAAGATCTGTTGCTACTTCTCTTTCATCATGACAGACTGATATAAATCAAATGGAAAACAATATGTAATTCCATTGCCAATTAGATAATTACAATAAATAATTGAATTTAAAACAATTCTCGCAAACAATGCGTTTACACTGACTTTTTAATGTTTTTTTAAGACATTAAAAATGCAATTTGACAACTGGCCTTATGTTAAGTAACAATACTAAACAAACAAAAAATGAGGTAACATATTTCATTCATTAACATTTATTGTCTTTAACTACACATTCTTCTTTTTCACCCTGTAAATTCAGTAGCGGTGTTTGCGGAGTCACTGAACAAGAACATTTAGTAGGTATTTCTTTCGTATTAACGGAAGAATGCACATGCGAGAATTGCCAACCACACCAAAAGTCATTTGTTTCCTGTATTTTTTAAAGTCGGCATAAAATGGTAGTAAAACGGCTTCTCGAACAAGAAAAAATGTAGGGCGGGACTTAATTTGTCTATGGGGAATTGATTGGATGGTTTTGGGTTGCTATTGCTGTGATCTCATGTGAGTGACAGGTTGCCCCGCCCTCCCGCCAGTAAACACATCATCAGAGAAGAGATGTTGCTGCAAGAGGGAGGGGAAGTTATTTAGAATAAAGAGTGAGGGCACATGAAAAAAAAAAGTACAGATAAATCATTTATAATAAATACTGCAATATTTCTTTAAAGAGCTATAATGCCCCTTTTCACAGATGTAATATAAGTCTCAGGTGTCTCCAGAATGTGTCTGTGAAGTTTCAGCTCAAAATACCCCACAGATCATTTATTATAGCTTGTCAAATTTGCCCCTATTTGGGTGTGAGAAAAAACATGCTGTTATTGTGTGTGTCCCTTTAAATACAAATGAGCTGCTGTTCCCGGCCCCCTTTTCCAAAAGTGGGCAGAGCTTTAACAGCTTGTGCTTCGGTTGCTCAACAACAACAAAGCTGGAGAATCTCACGCAGACAAAATGAGGATTGTCAGTAACGGTGTTCAGCCTTACGTTGTTCAAACCGGAGTCGACACTGATGGAGAGACTCAGGAAGAAGTTACAACTTTTAAGGCCTTTGCACACTGAGTCCGAAATTTTCGCATGCGTTTTTTCGTATTCGTAATCCTAAAAATTCGTTACGCACAGAGACCTTGCACACTGATGTCCGATGCGTATTACTGAATGCGTTGCGAAAAAAAAATCGCAAAACAATACAAAATGAAGTCTTCAAGCAGTGAGCACGATTTAGTTGTCCTCTCTCTTCTTAAAAAGAGGAAATATTGGGTCCATCCAATTTCGAGATTGCATAGAGAGAAAGGAGAGTTCACCTCATCAAGGAGCTGCGTGATTATCCCGAACGTTTCAAAGTTTACTTCAGGATGTCAGTGGCTCAGTTTGATGCTTTGCTACTGGCACAATCTGTCTTTATACTCGGTCTCTTTGTATTCCGCACGTTGTTTGTCATTCAGTGCTGCTGTTTTGTGCTGTAGGCAACGTAGATCAACTTGACAATGGCATTCGAGATTTTTGCGTTCGCGTACGGTGGTTCTGAATTGTCAAAACGTCACTCAAAATGCGTGCCACGGATGCGAAAAACGCAGAAAATCAAACCTGATCCGGATATTTTTTTGACGGACTAAAGTTTCGGAGGCAGTGTGCAAACGTGATTGACATAACGTGAGGTCGAATTTATTTTTTAACGTGCGAAAATTTTGCATGCGAATTTCGGACTCAGTGTGCAAAGGCCTTTAGAATGAAACTGGACGTTTCTGAATGGTTAGTGGATGTAGTTATGTAGTTGCATCGACTAGCATGTGCCGCCATGTTAATGTTTTGTGCAAATCCAGCATTGAATTGACCCTCGTTTGTGAAGCAGTCCGGTGTAAAATGACGGCATGGTACCAACACTCTACTACAACAACTCTTCCTCTTCTCTAAAGCAGCCCAACATGGCCTCACCCCCTTTGTTGCGTGTTCTTGGGGGCGGGGTTTATGTAAATTATAGGGTTAGTGATGTCACTAACCCGGGAGTGTAGTGTAGTCCCTACCAGCCTTTTGTTGTAGTTCTTAAACAGAGGATTCTTTAAAAGAAAATATCTCCCTTTGCATTGAACTTTGAGCTTCGTAACTTTGCAGATGTTGTTTATGCTCAAACAGCAACATTACACACTAACCAAAGTTAAAAAATCATAATCAACCACCCCTTTAAAAATTTTGATTTCATGGTGACTTTAAAGTAAAAAAACAGTTCTGGGTTCCCAACCCTAATCAATCATATTATGCTATTAACATTTGTGTTTTACATCACTAGCAATTACAAAATAGCAATAAGAACATTTCTGTTTATTATTAACATCTGAAACTGACATCTGAAAAAAGATGGAATACACTTGAGAACGTGACATGAAAATCACTCAACCACGCAGGATTTTATTTCGACTAATCTGACAAATGAGCAGTCTAGAGCAAAATGATTTGGCCTCCAGCAAGACGAGACAGACTCTGCTGTCTCAGGTGACAAAACTCTGACAGGCATTGAAGCACCTGACATTGAGGAGTTTTTAATTTAAACAATACTGAGTAAACAGTCCTTTGCTGATGAAGGGTTACATAATTCAAGTTTGGACTTGAAACACCGTCAACATAAACTGTACATTTACTTGTATTTGTCTTCAAGTGACTCAGCTCCCCTTGGCATGGTGAGTTTTCACATTTCCCAAAATCCATGGGAGGATTTCAGTAATAGTCATTTGTCACTGTGATTTACAGTGAATTACAAGCATTAAGAGATATTTGATCTTGTCAGCCTGTACAGAGCACACAGAGACGCTGTCTTTCAAACGTCTGAAGTCCTGACATGCTTATAGGTCATTAGAGAGGAAGCAAAGTTGGAGAATTTTCCCATTCATTGAGAGATGATGGCATACAAATTGCTTGACTGAACATGTCAATATTTAAAAAAAGACAGACACCACATAAGACTACTGAGCTCTGATATCTCTAAGATGTTCTTCCAGATTTGCAACACGTCATAAACCTGTTGTACCTTCTGTATGCTATGCCTGCCAAGTCGTCCTACAGAAACAACAAAAAAATCATTCCTCATGCTGTGTAAGAGATGAATCTTGGGTTTATGAAACTCGCTGTATCCATTAGCAGTTACATGACATTCTGCATGTCAATATCTTTGATTCATCCGTGTTTTTTATTTGCTTTGGGATGCGTCCAACATCAAACAAATGCTCTTTGTCAGTGTTTATGACACGTTATGTTTTTGTTTCCTCCTGATAGGTGACTGACAACTAGCATGTTACCATCTGCACTGCGTGTTTCTAAAAACACTCCAGTGACGCAAAAGGGATTCTGCTGCAGTCAAATCAACTGGCATAACTACTTTGTCAAACTTATAGATGTTGGTAACAGTGCTACAGACAGAACATCTAAATATTAGTGGTTCAAATTTTTGTTAAAGGAAAAAAAAACAACCAAAGTGCTTTCTGAAGTGTCATGTTTCAGCACTTCATTTGGTAGTGGTTAACGACCATGATAGACAACTTTCAACCGAAAATTTCAGGAATACTCTCGACCGCCTCTGTGACTAATACAATGATTGCAGACCATGCTGGAGCCAGACTTTCTTTAATGTCAAATCACTTCCCATCCCTTTCATTGTATGTTCACACACTAACTTGTCATTATATTCAGGTGAGACAGGAACTTGTTGCTATGTTGCTCATTGTCAGTCTGTTTTTTCTTAAAAATAAAATAAAACAATATATATATATAAATATATACACTATTTTGCCAAAAGTATTGGGACACCCCTCCAAATCACTGAATTCAGGTGTTCCAATCACTTCCATGGCCACAGGTGTATCAAATCAAGCCCCTAGGCATGCAGATTGCTTCTACAAACATTTGTGAAAGAATGAGTCGCTCTCAGGAGCTCAGTGAATTCAAGTGTGGTACCGTGATAGGTTGACACCTGTGCAATAAGTCCATTCATGAAATTTCCTCACTACTAAATATTCCACGGTCAACTGTTAGTGGTATTATAACAAAGTGGAAGCAATTGGGAACAACAGCAACTCAGCCACGAAGTGATAGACCACGTAAAATCACAGAGCGGGGTCAGCGCATGCTGAGGCGCACAGTGCGCAGAAGTCGCCAACTTTCTGCAGAGTCAATAGCTGCAGACCTCCAAACTTCATGTGGCCTTCAGATTAGCTCAAGAACAGTGCGTAGAGAGCTTCATGGAATGGGTTTCCATGGCCGAGCAGCTGCATCCAAGCCTTACATCACCAAGTGCAATGCAAAGCGTCGGATGCAGTGGTGTAAAGCACACCGTCACTGGACTCTAGAGCGGTGGAGACGTGTTCTCTGGAGTGACCGATCACGCTTCTCTGTCTGGCAATCCGATGGACGAGACTGGGATTGGCAGTTGCCAGGAAAACGGTACTTGCATGACTGCATTGTGCCAAGTGTAAAGTTTGGTGGAGGGGGATTATGGTGTAGGGTTGTTTTTCAGGGGTTGGGCTTGGCCCCTTAGTTCCAGTGAAAGGAACTCTTAATGCTTCAGCATACCAAGACATTTTGGACAATTTCATGCTTTCATGCTCCCAACTTAACAGTTTGGGGATGGCCTCTTCTTGTTCCAACATCTATTATTTTAATCATATTAATTAATGTTGTGTCTGGTGTTGTAGAGAGCGATACCACTGTGCAGTGTTTACCTCAGTAAATTGACAGCGTGGATCTCTGAGCGCGTGAGCAAGTGGAGGGGGGGCTAATTTGCATATTCATTGATCTCCGTATATTAAATGAGGTGGTGTAGAGTTACATTCAAGCTATTTTAAGGCATGAAAGATTTTTTTTTATTGGAAAAAATGTTTAAATATGTAATTTTGGTGATCAAAGATACGTTTTAAGGGATACAATTTTTGACTACAGGGGGACTTTAAAATCAGCAAAAGTCTACCTTTATAGTATAGTGAATTCTCACCTGAATTAACTTTACTGTCCACAAAAATATTCTACATTTTAAATGGGGTTTTGAATTGGGGGGTTTGACACCAACCTACACAACCACTGCTAGAGAAAACACACATTTGTATAATTGAACTTATGATGCAAAACATTACAGCTCTCCATGTGACAACTGGTCCCGCTCTCCTCTACAATAGAGAGTGTGCTAAATATATAATTACTTTCTCAATTCATTCCTGTAGTGAATCTCTGCCACACTGGCCCTGAAGGAGGGGTGGAGGGACGTCAGAGTGGCTTTATCTGATCCAGACCAGACACCTTTAGAATTTCCAAAGATAAATTACCACCTAAGTAGCCATAAAAAAAGATTTATTGTCCTACAGCTGCAGTCCTGACAGCTGGAAGATTCACTGCAACACTTCTAAAATACTAATACTGAGAAAGTGATACAAACTGATAAATATCAATAGAACTTCAATAGTCACCAATTACACACATACTGTCTCAAGTTGGACTTTATTTTTTTTTTTAGAAAAGTTTGAGGCAACAGATCACACAGACCCCATTAGTATTGTGCCCAAGGACTTAAGAACACTGATCCATGCTGTCAAGTGAGGTCTTTCAGTTGCCTACCTGCTGGTCCAGGTTGAAAGGTAGTTTATTTGACACCTAATGTGTTGACAGGTGTCAAGGTAGGGTGCTTCTCCTTTGTAAAGGGGAGATGGGCGAAGGGGTGGGAGGGGGGTGTCTCCGTTGCCCCTGGGGTCTTCCTGTGGTGGCGTATGTTTCCAGTGAAATCCCTAAAGGTGACGGGGCTTTAAATAGAGGCTTTAACCAGTCCAAACGGCTCCCTGGTGTGCACAATTAAGCCTTTGTACATCTCTGTTTGTTTTCCTGTTTTCATGTCGATGCATTGTTTGTTTTGGTGTTACGTTGTGTTTTACGACGTCCTCTTCATTCAGATCTTTCGTTCTGATGTTTGAAAGGTAATCTTTGAACTAGACATTGGTTTTTATTGTAACATGCTTTTGTAATATCCAATATTTACATTAAAGGGACAGTTCATCCAAAAATGAACATTCTGTCATCATTTATTCACCCTCATGTTGTTCCAATACTGTATAATATATATATATATATATACAGTCAAACCAAAATTTATTCAGACACCTTGAACATTTCATTCATTATTACAGTTTATTCACTATAGTTAAAAAAAAATGGTAATAAAATATGACAAGATCTCAGTTAAACTGTGTCAGAAAAAATTTATCCTAATTATGTCAGATAACACTTAAGCAAAACATGGTCAGGTCAAAGTGTCTGAATAATTTTTGGTTCCAAATTTTTATAAATTTTACTGGTAGTCCACTGTAATTTTTGGGTATAATGTGTCACAGTTTACTTTATTTTGCTATCCTCACTTGCATAAATGAACTATAGTGTCCTGCACCCACTAGTAAAAATATATCAAAAATGTCTGAATAATTTTTGGTTTGACTATATATAAATATTTAGTTTTTTTTGAAGAAGAACAACTGTTTTTATTCAAAAAAGTAAGTTAATGGGGTCCCAAACAACACTGGACCCCATTGACTTTCATTGTACGAAAGAAAAAAAGTGTTCCAAATAAAATAAAAAAATTAAAGAAAATAAATAAATATAATAAAAAATAATAAACGTGGAATTAAGAATTACTTAAATTTTTGACAGTCAATTTCTATTCTTTTGTGTTC
>RJVU01035834.1:1959726-2005321 GCA_003731715.1 Anabarilius grahami
TCTCTTCTTCTTCTCTATTTGAATTCCAGCAGTGTAGACGCTGCTAAGTGTATTACTGCCCTCCACAGGTCAAAGTTTGAACTAAATTGTCATATACAATATGCTAGTGCACGTATATAACAATTAGTTCAAACTTTGACCTGTGGAGGGCAGTAATACACTTAGCAGTGTCTACACAGCCGGAATTCTAATAGAGAAGAAGAAGAAGAGAGCTAGTTCAAGATGAGCATTTATGGTTAAAACGTATATAATTAGAAAATGAGAGATGGTTTGTCTAGAAAAGACCCTTATTCCTCGTCTTGGATCGTGTAGAACGCTTTGAAGCTGCAATGAAACTGTAATTTTGACCTTCAACCATATGGAGGCCATTGAAGTCCACTATATGGAGAAAAATCCTGGAATGTTTTCATCAAAAACCTTAATTTCTTTTCGACTGAAGAGAGAAGGACATGGACATCTTGGATGACATGGGGATGAGTAAATTGTCAGGAAATTTTAATTTGAAAGTGAACTAATCCTTTAAGAAACAGTCATGGCCTTTTATTTCATTAATATTATATTTTTTTGCTTGTAAAGTTTATATATATATGAAGAGTTCAGATGCAAAAGCCTCCAAGTGCCGTCTGAAATTTTCTTCTAAAATTAGCATTTTTATCAAGCTTGTATGTTTATGTTCAGTTATTTCACTTAAATGGCAATGAAAATGACCTATTAATTGACATTAAAGTGAAATTACTGAACCTAAACATACAAGCTTGATAAAAATGCTCATTTTAGAAAATTTCAGACGGCACTTAGAGGCTTTTGCATCTGAACTCTTCATATATATATAAATAAATAATGATTTTTATACTGTACAAATTATATATATTATATCCCCTACCCCTAAATCTAACAATCAGACAACTTTCTGCATTTTTACATTTTCAAAAAACATCACTTAGTATGATTTAGAAGCCGTTTTCCTCATGGGGACCAAAAAATGACCCCATGAGGACAAGGATTTCGCATATTGCCATTTTGTCCCCATAAAGTAGGGTATACCTGAACCACACACACTATTAAAAATTTTATTTGAAACTCAATATTGGCCTATCATGTAAATAGCAAGAGAAATGTCAATAAAAGCATCTCAAACGCCAGGTGGCGCTACATACAAAGATTTGAGCAAACAAACGTTCAATCCAGTGCAAGAATAAAATTATCCCAGGAAAGCTCAGAAATTAACGCAATTTATTATATTTGGAGAAAGTTAAAACTACACACACAAACATCCGTTCAGTCTATATGGAGTCTTCATAAAGTCATTTTAAACTTGCTGAGATAATGCATTCAGTTTTTGTGGTACTTATATTAGCAAACAAAACTGCTAAATTTCATGTTATTGGTTGGACAAATAGTCCTGCCCCAAATATGTCTGGGCTGGACAACAAGCAGAATAATGCTTTGAAAGCACTATAGAAGCAGAGTGTTTTTAAGAGGATCAACTTAAAACACATAATATATTTACAGTAAATCTAGATAATGTTTCTTTTCTCCTGTCAAACCTTTTCTCCCTGGAAAGAAGCGCAAACAGTTTCAATATTTTAAAGTGCCCCTATTGTGGCATTTTAAAGGTTGCTAATTTTGTTTTAGAGGTCTCCTACAATAGGTACACGCATCCAAGGTAAAAAAAACAAAAACAAAAAAACACTTTTTCTCATAATATACATTGCGGCATCTCCTCTTTTCTCAAAGTGTCTGAAACAGTTCAATAAAGGATTGAGTCTCTCTAAACTCCTCCTTTCCAAGAGCCTACTCTGCTCTGATTGGTCAGATGGCCCAGTCTGTTCCGATTGGTCTACCGCTTACAATGCATGTCAGAAACCAAACGGCCATCTGAATTTCAGCTTCCCTCGCACTTGAAACGCAGATACGAACAGTAACAATAGCGTCGGTTTTACCAATTTATCAATTCAAGCCCGAGTCTTCAAGTGCATACAAAGTGGAATTGTTTGGCAGTGCAGCGGGTTCTTCTGAATACTCAAATTGATGCGTCCTCATTTCCTCGCTCCTTCAGCCCATGACCCGGAAACAGATCATACTCCACCATCTTGAAGGACATCTCGATTCTCTAATTGCAACATGAGGAGACGAGGAGCAAGAAAGCTTCCTGAGGAGTTTTTCCCTCACATCCTAAGGGGGTGGAGCTATGACACAAGGAAAGGAAGCGAGGAAAGGAAACGTGGACGCACAAATATGAAAGAGGTACCAAACTCTTCCAGTCTCAGCTACAACTAGTGTTTGAGGGCGGGTCAAAGTAGATGTTGTTTGCTGGTATTATGCAAATTTGTTACAAACCTAGGTAGATATGTTATGTAAGTGAGACCGGAATTACTGATGACCCGTTTCAGGTAGATCAGAATCGGTTCTTTCTTTTGGGAGACAACAACATTTATCTGCACTTTGATCTTTGAAACTTGTTTTACATTCACAAACTATTATATTACACACTTCATGAAAGGTAATATCCGAAAAAAAGCATAATAGGGGCACTTTAAATAATAACAGTTTGCAAAGAGAAGGAAACACATACTGTATGAGGCTCTGGTAGTTGTCTATCCGGACCCTGTAGTCCTCACTCTGCTGGAGAGCATTCAGGAGCTGATCCTCTAATGACAGATTCTTCTCAACCTGACAATCAGTATGAAACAAGCAGTAAAACAGTGTAAACCTTGATGCACTTTTTTTCTGCATCAGTTGGTAGCCTGTGCATCTCTTTTTGCAAATAGGTCGATTTGCCACATTTTAATAAACAACATGAATACACAAATAATGTGCACCTGCTTTTTGTACATAATTTCCCTTTTCTCTATCAGAGAGAAAGAGAGAGAATACAGCAGATGGCATGTTTAACAAGGTAAACGTAAACAATTTTTTTTTTGAATGTGAAAATGTAAGAATCTGCTATTGAAAAATGCATATTAGTCGAGCACTAATCTGGTCAGGTCAGCCTTGACCGCAAATTAGAGATATCAATAAAAAGTTACCAGTGTTTCCATCTGCAGCAGCTTGCTCCCCTGGTCCTGTAAACGCTCACGCTTCATTTCAATGACAAATAACAGGCTTTCCTGCTCCTGCTCCCAGAATTCACCAGGGCTGCCATGAGTCTGGGACGAAAATACAGACGAAGCTGAACACTACAGCTATCTGAAGCATGCTTTGACAATACATCTCCATTCTCATAACAAACCTCAATATTTCTCTGAAGGTCTCTCTTGAGCGTGGACTCCTCCGCTCTGCGCTTCAACTCGTTGAACAGCTTCAGCTCTGACGTCAGCCCTTCAATCTGATCCTGAGGTTACAGAAAGTTCAGACCAATCACTTCAATGTCAAGTCGGGGATGAATGGATTGACGTGGGAACTATATTAGATCAGTTCTCAATCAAATGAATTAAGTCAAATCAGAGAAGTGATGTTACTAATAGACATGCTTTACCTTCAAAGCACTCTCAGCTGCTGCATGAGACTCATTTAAAACGTTCTTCTCTTCATTGTGTAATCGCTGTAGCTCTGAAAGGTAAATTATTGAAAATTAGTATTTAAATAGGTTTATATTTACGCTCTTGGTAGATGTGTGACTTGGTACGTCACATTTATGCATTTGCGTCAGTACATGGCAGTTGTTAGTATAATAGAGCTGCTGTGCTCTGACCTTCTGTTGCGCTCTGATGTCGTTCTAAGGTGCTCCTCATCTGTTTTTCATGGAGATCATTTAGATCTGCGGTTATCTCAGTCTTTACCTGTTAACAAAAGACATGTAAGCAGCAATGGCTGTATTCATGACAAACTCAGTAGCAGAAATTAAGAGTCATAAGAACACTTCAATAAAAAATAAGAATTATATGCAATAATAATAATAATATTCTCTTACAACAGTATAAAAAGAATAGCAAGCTGTTTAATTTGGGCATTTGATAGAAACTTTACAATTTTGAATTTTCTCAGAAGTCTTTTAAAATTTGCCTATTCAACTATTCGCCTTCCATATTCAACTTAAGGAAAAAAACTAAACTGGCGCCGCGTTCGTTCCGTAAGTAGAATAGGGAAGGCGTAGGACATTCAGCGTAAGCGTTATGAAGAATGCGGAAGCGGAAAGTACGTTCAAGGCGATATTTTGTTTATAAAGCATAAACGGTTGTATTTTTTTTGGAAAATGACCGATCGTTTCGCTAGATAAGACCCTTATTACTCATCTGGTATCGTTTAAAGCTCTTGAAGCTGCACTGAAACTGCAGTTTGGACCTTCAATCTGTTGGTAGCCATTGAAATCCACTATAAGGAGAAAAATCCTGGAATGTTTTCCTCAAAAACCTTCATTTCTTTTCGACTGACGAAACAAAGACATGAACATCTTGGATGACATGGTGGTGAGTAAATTTATCAGGAAAAGTGTATTTAAAAGTGAACTAATCCTTTAATTACCTTTACAAAAGAGGCAAACAAAAAGAAATAAATTGACCACATTACACATACACTACCAGTCAAAGAAATCCGACTGATTTCTTATGAAAAACACATTACCTTGTAGAAAAAAAAAGAAAGAAAAAAAAAAATGCCCCAGTAAAAATGTATTTACAAAACTAAATTGAGCTGGAATGGATAGTGAAGGGACCTGTCTATCCTATACACAACAATCACATTAAAACTCTAAAATTATGCTAAATCCAACAAAACCTCCTTTTGGGGATGTGTTAATTTGTAAAAAATTATAACGTATAATTATAAGTAAATAAAGGGTTTTTAAAGTGCTCCTATTATGTTTTTTTTCTTCAGATTTGACCTTTCATGTAGTGTGTAATATAGCTGTTTGTGAATGTAAAAGGCCTGCAAAGTTTCAAAGATCAAAGTGCAGATAAATGGAGTTATTGTCTCCTAAAAGAAAGAAATGATTCTGAACTGCCTGAAACAATTAGTCAGTAATTCCAGTCTCACTTCCTGCACAAACCTACGTTTATAAATTTGCATAATGCCAGCCTCTTCATTGGCTGCCTGTGAACAACATCTGCTTTGACCCGCTCTCAAACACTGTAGTTGTAGCAAAGGCTGGAAGAGTTTGATTGAGAAGACGCCGCTTTCTGCACTGCGAAAGCAAATCCACTTTCCATCGTTACTGTTCATATCAACGTGTACGAGTGACGAGGAGCTGAAATTCAGATTTAGTAATGGCCGTTTAATTTCTGATACGTGCTGTAAGCGGTAGACCAATCACGACACACTGGGCCCCTAGACCAATCAGAGCAGAGTAAGCTCTTGGAAAGGAGGAGTTTAGAGAGACTGAATCCTTTATTTAACTGTTTCAGACACTTTGAGAAAAGAGGAGATTCTGCAATAGATATTATGAGAAAAAAAGTGTTTTTTGACCTTGGATGCGTATAAACCGCCAAAACATAATTAGGAACGTTTAAATAAACATAATTGGGGCACATTAAATTGTAAAAATGCAGAGAGTTTTCTGTTAATGTGTGGGTTTGATTATAGTATAGTATCATATCAAAACAGTAGAAATCTATGGAATGTCCCCATTTAAATAATTAAGTACATTTCTGTGTGTATGTGTTTAACACAACTAGTTTAACAGTGATATTTTTTGTATATTTTAATAAATAAGTCTCCAAAGTTTTAGACTACAAATAAACTCTTGGTAAAAGGTAAAAAAAAACATGCCATCTTTTGTTCTCTTTTGTTAAAGCAAACAGTGTTCTATGGCATTTAAACACACAAGCCAGTCTCTTTATAGGCCAATGAATAACATCCCTCCCTGCAAACAGGTTTAGCTTTGTTGGTCAGAGGTTAGCTCAAGGACAGATGTACCACAGCACACATTCCCAAACCCTGTACAGACAATCAGAACAACAGTGTGCAGAAACGGCCATGCTCTCAATTATGCTGTAATGGAAAAGCATGTCTTGTTTATTGCCGCTGACAGCTCCATAATGCATAAGCTGCTGACATAATCTGGGATCAGAATACTAGCCTTTCTTGAATGGCTACATGAAGCTACACGCACTTGCTGTGAGTTCTAGTCACAAGACAAAAAGAAAAGGCTTTCAATATGAGGAGCTTTTGCACCATACCTTCTCTGTAATGTTGTGGACTAAAGTGCAAATGTCTCCAGGATGGTCCTTGAGGAGCTGCTCTCTCTCCTGGTCTCCTGAAGCTGTCAAAACTGCATGTAGTATCTTTAGCTGCCACTCGTAAGTCTCCAACTGATTCTCCAAACCAGAGCGTTGCTCCTCAGAAGAGTTTGTACCTACGGGAGAACAATTAATCGTAATTGATTTTTCGATTTCGGCTTCCAACGATAACGAAAACAAAATTATTGTCCCGCTGCCGTATTCCGTCCAGTGCACCATCCTTTCTTTCACAGCAGTGCACTTTCGTTCCTCTCACAAAAATCCCAAAATGCCGGTTATGTCAAGTTAATGTAAACAGTTGAGAAAGAAAACGCATGTGTAACAGTATATTGGATCCGTGCAGCTCTTAAAGTGACAGCAGCCTAATAAATCTGCTGCAGTCATTGATGTTTATCAAACAACAAAAGACAAAAGATGGTTTAACCGGCCAATACAGTCATTTCATTTGTGATTAAAATAGCTTAATGTACACTGCTCTCCAAAAGTTTGGAAACACCCTAGAAAAGTGGGGTTTAGGACAATATTGGCATAAATCCTTTTTACTTTATGATAATTTTGCACTAATAAGGGACAACAAACACTACGAAAACACATTTTATTATATAAACAGTTTATACATAGAAAAAAAACTTACATTTTCGATTCATCAAAATATCCACCATTAGCAGCTATCTGACCTAAACTGGGTTCTAATTGGTTCATTGTATTCTAAACTTAATTGGCAATCAGTTGTTGAAGCTATTAAGGTGTGCGGACCCAAAAATCTTTTACAAACCTGGGCCAAGTTTAAACCAGTAACCAGGCATCACAGCTGGCAAAGAGGCATGTCTGACTTTGACATGTATATATTGCCATTATTATGTTATCAAAATGAAAATTATTATTTCTGGTCTTCAATGATAATGTCAAGTTACTGTAATGTATTTTCACCAAAAAAATGATAAGGATTTATGCCGATATCGTCCAAAACCACAGTTTGCCAGGGGTGTTTCCAAACTTTTGGAGGGCAGTATAATAAATGTATATTTTTTGATTCTGGCATGATTTTAACATCATATATCAAAATGCTATTAAAATTATGTGTAAAAGTCATTGCTTTGTTATGAGAAAGAATGTCCGGAAAAATGAATTTCATTGATGTCATTCGGAGTAACCAATATAAAAGGGACCATTTTGGATCAAGTCATGTGGTCAATATCATGTGACAGGATGTGACATCATTCAGACACCTGCAAAGGACCATAAGGTCATGAAGCAAAGCAACTAACTCTCTTTGAAAAATTCATGTTTTCACTTGCTCATAAGCATGTCCCGAAACATCAGGTCATGTGGTACAACTGCTATAAAACCTGGAAAATGTTGTAATATTTTAAAAACTTGTACTAAATATTAAATGTTTGATTGTCCTTTGTTAGCTAGCTAGCAAGCATTGTTTGAAAATATCATTCAGTAAAAGTGTCATTCGGTAAAACTGAAATTTTGGTTAAACTGAATAATTTTTTTGGTGACAAATATTGTCCATCTTGTAAAAAAGACAAAAAGTGTTAATCGATTATAAAAACAACAATCTCATTGTTAACACTTAATAAAATCTCCATTATGTTGTTTTACACTTTAATAAACCTTATTTTTCAATGAACCATATACAGCAGTGTTATTTTACATTTGATTACTTAATTCAGTTTCTTTTGCAGGCTATTACTTATCTGAATACCACTGTTTGTGCATCTTCCTGAATAACCTAAAGCACTGTTTTGTTTGTAATTTGTTTCTTTGTTCTTATTGTGTTGCTGACGGTTTACTTGTCTTCTGTGACTGTTTTGAGGACCTTAACTTACATTAGTTAATCTAGAATTCGTTTCTGCTGAAGTATTGATAATTGTTAAATTTTCTAAATGGCATGTATCATGAAATAAGACTTTGATCATATCACCCAATAATCGTGATTTCAATATTGACCAAAATAATCATGATTTTTGCCATAATCGAGCAGCCCTACTCAATGGAACAATATCTGCATGAGCGCAAGCCAGGATTGCCTACAGCCAGCAACACAAGAATATTAACAGGTCCCTGCAACCGAACATCAGCACTACCAAAGCATGTGCTCTGCCAAGAACAACACACTTCACAATGGGATCATGGGACATTCAAAAGGCACTCAATCATATGCATGAAAAGCACACATCAATAGATAATAACCGTGGCACGTCCATCATGCACATGTTCACATGACATTATTGGGAGAAAACACTTACCACTTGCATCATGAAGTTTGATGTCCTTTATGTGCTTCCCACCTTCTTGTGCTTTATTTTTTTTCTGAATGAAGAGAAAAAAAATGGTTTTATTTATTGCATTGAAGCGAAACGCAGCAAACACAGGATTAATCATTCAAAAACTAGCTGACAAGTTGGATCAACATGTGCAATTCTTTAACATTTCACAAGTGTCTTATGAATTGATATTTGTTGCATTCCAAAGAAGTCTTACATTACCGGTGAGATATGCACTCGAGATTGCACAACCATGACATCATCGACAAATCACTTGCAGTAGTTCAGCACACTTTCTCAATAAGTAGGACAAGCGAGCTCTCATTTACTTTTAATTGCTAAACAATAAACATTTTTACAAAATTATATGAAGCCACTGCTTATTCTACACTGATCTTATAAATAAGAACAAAGACAGATGAAAAAATATGATGGTCTATTCAAATACTACACATTCACTACTGTTCAAAAATATGAGGTGGTTTTTTAAAGAAGTCTCTTATGCTTTATTTGATCAAAAATACAGTGGAAATAGTAACATTGTGAAATATTATTACAATTTAAAAATAACAGTATTCTATTTGAATATATTTTAAAATGTAATTTATTCCAGAATTCTCAGCATCATTACTGCAGTCTTCAGTGTCACATGATCCTTCAGAAATCATTCTAATATGCTGATTTGCTGCTCAATAAACATTTCCAATTATTATCCATGTTGAAAACAGTTGTGCTGCTATTTGAAATGGAAAACTTTAACATTATAAATGTCTTTACAGTCACTTTTGATCAACTTAATCATTAATGCACACATCCTTGCTGAATAATAATTTATTTCATATATCTCTTATTGAACCAAAACTTTTGAATGGTAGTATACATTCAGTAGTAGTGTAATGGTAGTGTACATCCAAAATAAATACTAAGCTAAAGCAGATGACAACACAATGCATCTTCTCAAATGGATGGCTCTATTTTTGCTGAAAACATTAACACACTTATTGTTTGGTTTATTAGCATGCCCTTAGTCTCTACACATTTAAAAAGCACTGAAATTCAGGAAGAACACTTTTCATGTGTACACTATCAGGGAGCAAAGAATGTGCGATTCTAGTAGAGCTGCACAATTAATCGTTAAAAGATATACAGATTACAATAATTAAAATTATCACAGAAGTACTGGGATAAAAGCTTATAGTTCAGATATAAACACTGATGTCTACGGCAGAGATAGAGTAAATTAACTTTTGAAAGAAACTTAACACTTAAAAAAAAAAAAAAGAATGCATCAATTACATTGTTACGCCAGTAGGTGGCGACAAGTGACTTAATGTATTTGTCATTGAATCATTAATTTAAGAGACTGTACGAATCAGCGTTTTTGAACAGTCATAACGGCTGTGTCCGAAATTGCCCCCTATACCCTTAAATATGGGTTATTTTTAGGGGACAGCCATTTGTAGTGGTGTCCGCAATCAAAGTTGACGTCATTGATTGCACTCATTCAATCCCACAATGCACCGCAATAACTAGTGTACAACCGATGTATGCTCAACGGCTAGAGAATAATTAATTCACTGTAAGACTTGGCGCCAAAAGAATTCCCGCGTCTGAACATAAAATGGCGTCCGCAGCTGGTCCAATGTGGCTATAGCGTAATATCATACAGGTTAGGGCTGGGCGATATATCGCATGCGATTGTCACACGCATTTCGTCAGTAAAGCCGGTTCCCTGATTATCGCTAAATCACCATCACCTGCTTTCAAATGGAGCGGCATTTAATAGACAGAGCCGTAGTTCACTGACAAGCTACGCAATATCGCGTTCATTATCGAAGGCGATTCATCAGCGATATGAACGCGATATTGCGTAGCTTGTCAGTGATCTACGGTTCTGTCTATTAAATGCAGCTCCATTTGAAAGCAGGTGATGGCGATTTTGCGGTAATCAGGGAACCGGCTTTACTGACGAAATGCGCGTGACAATCGCATGCGATATATTGCCCAGCCCTAATACAGGTATAAATTCCTTTTTAATTGAATTGTTTAATTAGGTTTTATACATAATTTCCATGACAAGAGTTCAACGTAAACCTTTTCATCTTACTACTGGAGCTGCCAGTTTGCGAAGACTCAAATTAAACTGAAAGCACAAACTATGCAAAAGCGACAGCCCTTCCGGCACACTCAGTGTCCAAATCACTCGTTTTCATTCACTCCTTCGAGTCACCTATATTAGTGGACTAATGTAGGGAACAGTAAATGAGGGTATAGGGAGCGATTTCAGACACAGCCATGAAGTCTTTATGAGGGAGTCATTGAATCATTCATTCATTTTTTTAAATGATTAAATATAAAAAAAAAAAAAATAGACTACAATAATTAACATTTTGTCAGAACTAGTAAATGGCATGTTATTTTGTTCAGATGTCTATTCAGAATTGTGCAGCTCTACATTCCAGTGTGAATGATTGAAGATGGCGCTCAAAGCCGGCACTGTTCACAGGTGATTTAACGTTTTGAAGCTTACATGCCAAATGTCTGCTGAGATATAGCCTGCATACACAGCCTCGAAAGCGCAAAATGTCTCTCCACTGAGAGCAAAATCCCCAGTTTACTTCAGGTTAGAGAAGTGTTTCTCAACACCGTTTCTGGAACGTTTCACACAAAACAATTTTTATAAACACAAATAAGATCTGAGAGCTGTAACTTAAAATTTAACTTTTAACTCATCATACAAAGCAAGTCACATAACTTCAGTATGACTTTAAACCTATATTTATCATCCTTTTTTTTTTGTTCCTTTTCATTTTTGGGGCTTGAACTGTTCTCTTTCAACGTATTGAAAAGAGCAGCATCAACATTCTGCTAAACTTGTGCTCCATGTAATAAAATAATACTAGCTATTCGTCAAAGCAAACACCCTCAATCAAGAACGACAAATAAGAGTCAAATCATCCTGGTTAATAACAAGTGAGATTCTCACTGCCATGTGAGACTGTTTAAATGAAAAAGCAATCTCATAATTCAGTTTAATCCACAACAACACTATTATGCTGGCTCTCTGTGGCAGGGAACCAAATGTTCTGGAACTTTAATGAACCCTTGGCTTTATTGCACTTCACAGTCATGTGGTTATGTGCTTTTGATGCAACTCCAATAGCGGCTGTAATAGCGAGTGTAAGGCCTTCTCTGTTTAGTCCTCAGAGACTTTTCACACTTCTCCAGTTGTCCATGTCAAGTATACTGACACATGGCTATGTGATTAACAGGACCAAAAAACTCTGTCTGTTTATAGGTCACATTAAAACTTGCAGTGAGAAATTTGGGACCCTGTGTCTGTCACATCCGAGCCCAGTGAATCTAAATCCTTCAGCAATCTGGGCTAATGAAAGCTTGACCCTGTCGCTATCAAAGCCAGATTTCCCTTGTATGTTTAAAGGCCCCAAGCATTTGCATTTGCAAACGTCAATTTTAAAGAGTAAATGAGGTACTTCTATTATAAAATGGGCCAATGAAAAGGAACTTTATTTCTTTTAATGCATGCAAAAATATTAATTCTAATAACCTGCAGTATATGCATTTTCTATGTTCAATTAAAATGCTGAAATTCTAGAAAATAATAGTTTGGAATAAAAAAAAAAAGTCATTTTAAAACATGAAAATATAAAAACTGTTTAAAAAACATTGACTAAGCAAGTTTATTCATTAAAAACATTAAGCATTATAATGATAAAAAGGTTTAAAAAAAAAATAAAAAAAATTTATGAAACTAACAGTTCATGCCTAAAAACTTGCCAAATGGTTTAAAAGATGTCACTTTTTTATCACCTCATACATCCTGATTTGTCATTGATCGAAATGCGGAACAATTTAAAAGTTATCACATTTAAAATGCAGGATAACACACCTTAAATTAGTCATAACGGATGTCAGCAGCACATTTTAAACAACAGTAGATCTCATCTGCTGAACCCGTCATCTGTTTCTAATTAAAACTTTCACAAGTCGACAAACTAACATGGGAGCTTTCGCATCGACTAACGCATCAGGGAGGAAGTAACAAGTGATTTGAGAGAACAAAACAAGACTGGCTCCCATAATACAGATACATTTACACGTGCTGTATGTGCAACATCTCTAACGTTGCTGCGGGTCTCATTGCATTATTTATGAACATAATAAAGTTTTAAAACCACCTACCTTTTTTCGGGGAACCTGGCCGCAAATTTTGCTGTTGTGACAACCCATACTCCTCTGCTGTATTTTCCACCCTGTCTTCGGCAGTAGCTGGTTGACTGTGTGCAGCAGTTCAAATATGAGCTCTCATTGATCCGCTCGAATAGGCTGAGTGAGACTGGGGCAGAGGGGCGGGAACTGTAGGGTCAGGGCTGCGTTCCAAAAACGCAGGCTGTATTTACATGAACAATTTGCACCGAGACAAGCGGGAAATTGGTGAATCCGTGCACTGCTGCGTAAAGTGATGTAGGCTACACCGCAGCTTCCTCGAATCTAGTGCAAAAGTGCAAATGGCTCAGAAAAAAATATCTTAAAGACACTATGAAATCAAAATGGACCACCTTTTAAAAAAATAGAATACTATTGCAGTATTTATTATTACGGAGGAGGCTTAGGGCCAATAATAAAAAATAAAACCATCTCGAGATTAAAGTTGTTAAATTTCGAGAAAAAAGTCGAAATAAAATGTTGAGAATAAAGTCATTAAATTACGAGAATAAAGTCATTAAATTACGAGAATAAAGTCATTAAATTACGAGAATAAAGTCATTAAATTACGAGAAAAAACTCATTAAATTATGAAAATAAAGTCATTAAATTACGAGAAAAAAGTTACGAGAATAAATTTGTTAATTTAATGAGTTTATTCTCAACATTTTATCTCGACTTTTTTCTCGAAATTTAACGAGTTTTTTTCTCGTAATTTAACGAGTTTATTCTCAACATTTTATCTCGACTTTTTTTTCTCGAAATTTAACGAGTTTTTTTCTCGTAATTTAACGAGTTTATTCTCAACATTTTATCTCGACTTTTATTTTCTCGAAATTTAACGAGTTTTTTTCTCGTAATTTAACGAGTTTATTCTCAACATTTTATCTCGACTTTTTTTTCTCGAAATTTAACAAGTTTTTTTCTCGTAATTTAATGAGTTTATTCTCAACATTTTTTCTCGACATTTTTCTCGAAATTTAACGAGTTTTTTCTCGTAATTTAATGATTTTATTCTCAACATTTAATCTCAAATTTTTTCTCAAAATTTAACGAGTTTTTTCTAGAAATTTAACAACTTTAATCTCAAGATGGTTTCATTTTTTTATTATTGCTTGGCCCTAATCCTCTTCCGTATATTATAAATGATTTATCAGTGTACATAAAAAAAATAAAAAATCATGCTAAAGGAACACTCCACTTTTTTTGAAAATAGGCTCATTTTCCAACTCCTCTAGAGTTAAACAGTTGAGTTTTACCGTTTTCGAATCCATTAAGCCGATCTCCGGGTCTGGCGGTACCACTTTTAGCATAGCTTAGCATAGTTCATTGAATCTGATTAGACCGTTAGCATCTCGCTCAAAAATGACCAAAGAGTTGAGATATTTTTCCTATTTAAAACTTGACTCTTCTGTAGGTACATCATGTACTAAGACTGACGGAAAATGAAAAGTTGCAATTTTCTAGGCCGATATGGCTAGGAACTAAACTCTCATTCCGGAGTAATAATCAAGGAACTTTACTGCCGTACCATGAATGCAGCAGGCGCAATGATATTACGCAGTGGCTGTGACCCACTGTTTGCACAGGGAGCGTGCCTTGCAACCATTGAGACATTTGTGAGAGACGGTGCATAATATCATTGCGCCTGCTGCAAAAGAACATGCATCAGAAGGTTATTATAATATTTTGTAAATTTAAGTGTCTGTTATCTTGTTCTAAAACTCATCTGAAAAATTAAGCCCACATGAAAAAATACTATAGTAATTTATAGTAAATACTATAGTGTTTTTGAACCATACTACAGTAAAGTACTTGAATTAATTTGTTGTGGTAATATAACAACTATAGTAATATAAACAAATTACTTTACCCAATACTGTACTAAGTTTTCTACATTTATAGGGTATATTATACTACTATACACTAAAGTTTACTGTAGTAAAAACTAAAGTATACTACAATATTTATTACAGTTTATCAGTTCACTATAGTTAATACTACAGTATGCTGTAGCATTCATTAACAAAGTGTTTTGAATACTATAATATATCCATTATACTACAATTTACTATAGTATGGTTCAAAAACACTATAGTATTTGCTATAACTTACTATAGTATTTTTTCATGAATGTTTTGAAAATCTTGAAGTTTGAGGCTTAATTACAGGCTATAGGCCTTACAGACAGATATAGTTACTCTCTGCTACTGCCAGCTAGAAAAAAAAAACATTAAAATGAGCAAATTTATTGCATGTTTTGTAGCATAATATTGGTCATCTGTCTCCAAATTAAAATGAAGTCTGACATTAAATTGACCATATTATGCTGCAGGTTAAACTGAGGAGTAAAAATGTGAGGCTCACGGGTCAACAGAGTGAATTTTAAATTGTTCTGTATTTTAACTTTTTGCTTTAGAGGAATTCTATTTAGAGAAACTGTCAAAACAGCAGTGATCCATAGTCAGTGGTGAGGTATGTGGATGCACATGCTGAATGTAAACATAACAAGGTTTATACTGGCTGCCAGTTGTGGTTTCATCACCAATGTCATTTTAATGATAAATGAGTGTAAATTTACAAAGAGAGACTGATGGGTATTTAAACCTTTCCACCAATCTGTCACTGCCTATCATAACATAAAATATTGTTAAATGTTCAGTGGACAAAATATAAACCGGCACATCTGAGCTGATCACATCAGTGCTCTATATATGGTATACAGTAGAGTGTCAGAGAGAGATACAGCTATTTTTGGCCTCTTGTTTGGTATACATAGCTCTAATATATGATACATCGACTTTGGATCATCTGAGTAATTTGAGACTTTCCTTTTTGTCTATTTATAGTAAGGTCTCTAATCTGTCATAAAAACGATAGAGCAGTTGTTGCTGAGAAGTGTGCGTCATGACAAACTTTCCATTGACAGTCAGCTGCGGGGTCTCGGCGGCTTAGTGGTGACAATAATAAAGTGAGTCGTCTGGTAGGTCAGGTCTCCAGTTATCTACAGGAACAAAAACACTGCAATCACATAAAACAGTATGTTTGGATTTACCATAGGATTTGCCAAAGTTAACAGGCTTATCACACGTATGAGGTCAGGGTTTTAAGGGAAAACAATAAATCAAGCCTTTTTTCTTGAGCACTCCATCAGGACACACCTCTTATACATGGAATGAAGTCTGAATTGTTTTGAAACCCCTTTTTGGAAAATAATATTTAGGGCCCGAGCACTGATGGTGTGAGGACCCTACTGTAATTGTTTGGTCAATTATTCTTCTCCCAAATTAATCGTATTTTTGAGGGCCTAAACATGCTCGAAAAGTCATGAAACTTTGCACATGTGTCAGAAGTAGTGAAAATTTACGTCTGATATGGGTCTCAGAATTAGGTGTGGCAAAATGGCTCGATAGCGCCACATACAAAATTTCAATTAGGCGCCCTTCGCGCTACGTTTCATGTACAAATATGAAATTCGGTAGACTGATGTAACAGTCCAATACCTACAAAAAAGCCTGTGGGTGCAAAATCTGAAAACCCAACAGGAAGTGAGATATTTTGAATTTTCTCTGTAAAATTTTTTCTTTTTTGCCATTTCCAGATGTTGTACTTTATCGAACTCCTCCTAAAGTTTTAATCAGACCAACATCATATTTGGTCAGTCTAATCTAAAGGCCTTATCGGCGTTAAATCATGAAGATCTAGAGTTTTCGCTGAAGGGCGTGTCCGTGGCGGTCTGACAAAATCTGACGTTTCGCCATGAAACAGGAAGTTGTTGTATAGGCATACAATGTCCAAACTGCCCCAAACTACAAGTTTGATAAGAGTCCTGGCTTAAAGACATCTACATGACATATTCAGTTATAGTAATAGCGCCACCCACTGGCAACAAGAAGTGATTTTTAACACTGTGATGCGCTACTAGCAACATGCTAAAATATGCATACCTTGAAACAATTTGTTGAACATTTCAGTACATTAAGTTCATTGTTCAAGTATCACATTTTTTTGCATGGTAAACGCATGTAGTGTGCCAGCCAGAAGGAGTATGTGCCACAAAGCTCTTAAAAAAAACAGACGTAGCCTCTCAGTCAGCCAGGAGATAACATTCTTTCCATTGCTCCCCCTCCGACCCCAGGCGTGGTGTAAGCCTCAAGGCCTCGGAAAACCTCAGTGTTTTCAGAGGATGAAATAAAACTTAGAAGTCCTACTGAGAGTTAAGCATCTGAGAGAACTATTAAGTTAGGTTTAATTAAAAGCGTAAAACATTAATGTGCAAAATAATATGTGATGATTACATAGTGCTGAAGATAAGTTTGTATAGAGTGCATTTTAATAATCATCACATTTTACATGTCAGGAAATTTTTACAAGTGATGGTACATCTGGGTTTAGCTATCATCAAAAATGAAGAACATGGCTAGTCTTGCTCATGGTGGAAATCTGCTTCGGTTGGTATTCCACCTGGACATCTGGATTGAGGGATCTTGAAAGACAGCCTGAAAAATCAGGAATGCAAACAATGTTTACAAGAGGAGAACAAACTTGGGTGATGTTTTGACCGTATAAACATATCCTAGTAAGAAATCTATATATCAGCATAATGAAATGTCAAAGCTTTTCATAACCATTCCTAAAGGCTGGAATACACTACACAACTTTTGCCCTGATTTTTGCTCCAATTAGTCAATGCAGTTACCAAAGCTGGAAAACACTACACGACTATTGGAACAGATTTTACAACACTAGGTATCCTATACTTGCCGACTTTGCAAATGGTTACAGAGAAAAACTAGCCACCACGAAACGACTGATGATCAAACACTACCAAACATACAAACTAACACAGAAACATGAGCCTCATTGCTAGGAGACACATGACAAATGAACCATGTGCTCAAAATATCAGACATGTTTGATATCCTCTGACTACATAGGACTAATCATAGTCTAAAGCTACAAACCCGATTCCAAAAAAGTTTGGGACACTGTACAAATTGTGAATAAAAACAGAATGCAATGATGTGGAAGTTTCAAATTTCAATATTTTATTCAGAATACAACAGATGACATATCAAATGTTTAAACTGAGAAAATGTATCATTTTAAGAGAAAAATAAGTTGATTTTAAATTTCATGGCATCAACACATCTCAAAAAAATTGGGACAAGGCCATGTTTACCACTGTGTGGCATCCCCTCTTCTTTTTATAACAGTCTTTAAACGTCTGGGGACTGAGGAGAAAAGTTGCTCAAGTTTAGGAATAGGAATGTTGTCCCATTCTTGTCTAATACAGGCTTCTAGTTGCTCAACTGTCTTAGGTCTTCTTTGTCGCATCTTCCTCTTTATGATGCTCCAAATGTTTTCTGTTGGTGAAAAATCTGGACTGCAGGCTGGCCATTTCAGTACCCGGATCCTTCTACGCAGCCATGATGTTGTAATTGATGCAGTATATGGTCTGGCATTGTCATGTTGGAAAATGCAAGGTCTTCCCTGAAAGAGACAACGTCTGGATGGGAGCATATGTTGTTCTAGAACTTGGATATACCTTTCAGCATTGATGGTGCCTTTCCAGATGTGTAAGCTGCCCATGCCACACGCACTCATGCAACCCCATACCATCAGAGATGCAGGCTTCTGAACTCAGCGCTGATAACAACTTGGGTTGTCCTTGTCCTCTTTAGTCCGGATGACATGACGTCCCAGTTTTCCAAAAAGAACTTCAAATTTTGATTCGTCTGACCACAGAACAGTTTTCCACTTTGCCACAGTCCATTTTAAATGAGCCTTGGCCCAGAGAAAACGCCTGCGCTTCTGGATCATGTTTAGATATGGCTTCTTTTTTGACCTATAGAGTTTTAGCCGGCAACGGCGAATGGCACGGTGGATTGTGTTCACCGACAATGTTTTCTGGAAGTATTCCTGAGCCCATGTTGTGATTTCCATTACAGTAGCATTCCTGTATGTGATGCAGTGCCGTCTAAGGGCCCGAAGATCACGGGCATCCAGTATGGTTTTCCGGCCTTGACCCTTACGCACAGAGATTGTTCCAGATTCTCTGAATCTTTGGATGATATTATGCACTGTAGATGATGATAACTTCAAACGCTTTGCAATTTTTCTCTGAGAAACGCCTTTCTGATATTGCTCCACTATTTTTTGCTGCAGCATTGGGGGAATTGGTGATCCTCTGCCCATCTTGACTTCTGAGAGACACTGCCACTCGGAGAGGCTCTTTTTATACCCAATCATGTTGCCAGTTGACCTAATAAGTTGCAAATTGGTCCTCCAGCTGTTACTTATATGTACATTTAACTTTTCCGGCCTCTTATTGCTACCTGTCCCAACTTTTTTGGAATGCGTAGCGCTCATGAAATCCAAAATGAGCCAATATTTGGCATGACATTTCAAAATGTCTCACTTTCAACATTTGATATTTTATCTATATTCTATTGTGAATAAAATATAAGTTTATGAGATTTGTAAATTATTGCATTCCTTTTTTATTCACAATTTGTACAGTGTCCCAACTTTTTTGGAATCGGGTTTGTAAAAATATTGTCTGAGAATCTGTGCCCATCATTCACTATGTGGTATTCTATAAACACTGACGCCTAAAATCTGCATATGGGCTCTGATTTAGACTGCAAATCAGGGCAAAAATCTGTACAAAAGTCCAGGCTTAAGTCAGTCAGCAGATTTGCATAGTGTATTATGGGCACAGACTCTGTATTTTTAGCTTCAGACTCTGATTCCATCCAGTCGGAGGATATCTTTATACTTGTCATGCGTTGAGGCACATATTTCTTAAATTAAAAACTTGAAAGTCTGGTAGTGTGTGATTCCCAGTTATTTTTATCTGTTACCATTTAAAAAGTCACCAAGTGTGTTTTAAAATGTTATCAGATTTTAAAAGTCACGTATAGTGTATTCCAACATGAATATGCATGACTGACTTTCTTCTGTGGAAAGCAAAATATTTTGTGCACTCTGGCTCCATAAAATGAAGTCATACAGGAAACGGGCTATCAGGCTAAAAAAAAGTACCACTGCAGCTTCTCATTAGCATTTGCATATATTTAAACTTTTGGTTACACATGAGAATAGCATTTTGCATCACAGACATCACTGACATGACGGTGCATGACGATTTGAGAGTTATGGTGCGGTGGAAAGCTTATCAGACTTAAAAATAAATAAACTAGCAGAGCATTTCAGACTCGCTTGAAGAATTTAAAACATAACTAATGATTCGAATGTTTATTAAGAACAAAAATTATAAAGAAATTCCTTTTTAAAGGTGAATTATGTAATTTTTATGTTCTCTTAACCCTGTTTATTGTTTGTTTACTACTATTAGTATGCCATTCATGGGCTTATATTCAGATCTGTCAATCTCTTTCCAGCTCAACCTATAGTGAGAATTTGGGGCGTGGCTACAGTAGCAGGCGGAGCCAAGTGGTGCTCACTGCAGTGTCAAACCTTTTGAACCTAATGGGAGGAGTTTAACCTAATTAGTTTAGGGAGAGGGTAAGGTTAGAGTTAGGGGTCGTTCACACAGAACGCTTTTTTACATTCCAATGCGCTATTTTCCATTGTTTTTCTATGTAAACGCGCTAGACGGAAGTGTATGACCATGTATGTCTTTTGCAGCGTCTCGCGCATGACACAGCGCTCTAAAAACGCTGTGCTCAAAGTAAAATCAGTTCAACTTTTAAAAAACGAGTCTCGAGACCTTGCGATTTCCCCCATTCTTCTGCCCGAGTCTCGCATTTTTTAAAGCAAAAACGCGTTCTTTGAGAACGAGCCCTTATTAGGGTGTGGCTGAACCTTCAAGCTCCACCCATTACATCCAGAGAGGCGGTGCTGGATGTAATGGGTGGAGCTTGAAGGTTTAGCCACTGGCTCTGCAGTGAGCAGGTTCTGTTTAGCCAGAGCATTACGTGGGAAAAGACATTTAGCAATCGGGTACAGGAGTGCAAGCCAAAATTCACTGCATTTAAGACGATAACCACGTCAAAACCAAGTGTGCCACACGAGTCCTGAAAAGTGAAGCCAAAGCGTCTCGATCGCCCCAGGTGGCTGGATGCAGTATAGCTCATATACCCCACCTTCTCCATGTAATGTAATGGAACGTGAGATAAACTAAACAGTCAAATTACACATCAAATATTTTTTCTTCTAAAGATGGTTTCTCTCATTTTAGGCAGTTTTTAATCACGCTGATGTTAGTTAAAGTGCTCTTTCTTTAAATAAGTTTGTTTTAATTCAGTTATTTGTGGCTATAAAAATGTGGGTTTTGACATCATGATTGACAGCTAAGATTACACCTTCTCTGAGTGAAGTAGTCACTGAAGCACCAACGGACGTTTCTCTGGATCTTCAGGAGGAGATTGGAGCTTTAACTTAAATTTCTGCATTTCCAGTACTGTTTATTTCACACCGACATGTGTTGTTCTGCAGTATTAACCGATTCTGCGGGAGTCTGCGCGGGACCTTGATATCGCGGCTCCACTTCGCGCTCACTACTGCGCAGACTCGAGATGTCAGCGCCATACTGACACACTGGCGGCTTCAGTTACTACAACGGAAGAGAGTGAAGGTGTGTCGTCCATCTTTATTTAACAGTCTATGGTCAAAACGAACAAAGCTTTGAGATGCAACACGCTAAAATGGACACTTTAATATCACACAGCACCATCATGCACAAAGACAAATGTACCAGTTTATAAGGTTTACTTATACAGCATCAAAGATTTGTGGCACATCGTGTCAAAAAATGCAACCCCAGTGCAGATAAGTTGGATGGGTTTATTAAAAGCGAGACAATTGTGTTCGCTCTACTCAACTGCATACTCATGACACATAGCAGCAGCTGTGTTTGTGATATTTGAGTTGGCATAAATTCTTACATTTACAAACATTTAAAGTCAGCTGATCTGAAAATGTTTACAGCAGTTATCAATTAAAACAAGTTCATGAGATGTAGATTGCTTGTTAAAGTGTATGCTCATGATGATTGAAAAATGTAGTCATTTTAAAACTTAATTTACTGCAGGTACTGTAGATTAGCTTCATGGTTTCGTGACTCTTGTCACTTTCCCAAAAGCCAGGAACAGAGTAGAGTGCTGTAGGACAGCAACCACTACATTTCATTGTGTTGGTTGAGTAGTCCTGATGCCAATGAGAAGTTGACTTTAAGGCATCCCAGTTCTTTTTCAGAATTGCCTAAAATTATCTGTAATCTGAAATTGGTCAGTTTGTCAGGCAGTGAAAAATTTGGTATGTAGATACCAGACGTTGGCCAAACGTAGTCACCCTAAAACAACGAGATACATGTTAACTTTAATAACACAGATAAAGTTTGATGTGAACTTGTGAATCAGACAACACTCACAGCTTTGAGCGGGCAGCCGCAGGATAAACTACTAGGACCTAGAGAGTCAGGACAGAGTCCTGTGAATGTCATAAAGACCTGGACCAACCGGTCACAGGCATCAGGGTAATAACAACTTCCTCGGTCATCAACACAAGGTATTTTTATCCACGCACCAGCAACTTCTTTTTCAAGTGTCAAGTTCACCTGAAACAAATAAAATAACGTCATCCAAAAGATAGGACATGGTGTTGGTGAAATGCAGTCATACAGGTTTACAGTCTCTTATGACAGTCATAAATCTCAGACATAAAAACATTTGTGACACCAAGAGTTTGTTAAAGCTAGCTTATAATGGGAATGGATGGGGTACTAACTCAATACAGAGGTTTATGGTACCATGGTTAACTAAAATAATAAATGTTAATAAATGCCAACGCAACAACTTGATGTAGTAAAATAATTAAACTTAAAAATGAAATTAGAGTAAATAAAAGCTATATGACCATTAAAATCACTAATAAAACTGACAAAAATGAAAATTAAAAAAAATGAAAAATAAAAACTAGTATCTCAATGATACTAAAACTTACAGGCAGAGGAGAGAGCAGATCTATTACTGTGGTGGCTGATGCAGGTGCTAATACATATCCTGGTGAAGGAATTGGGTTTGGATACACATGTAGAGTCTTCACATGTATGGGGTCATCAGGCTTTCCACAGCTTTCCCAGGAAAAGCCCTTAAACTTATCAATAACACAAAGTGGCAATACAAAGAAAACTAAAATAGTATTAAAACGGTCTGATTTCAATCTCATGTTCTTACCTTCCGAAATTGGCTCGAGACTTCCAGCAAAAAACAGTTGGCAGAGAACAAAGCGATAAACAAGGAAATGCAGCTTTTCTTCATTTCACACGGTTGTGTCACCTTTAATTTTAGATTAGGTTAATTATCGAAGAGGTATTTATCTACTAAAAGTTAAAGATATGATAATCTGAAACACTGCACATTACCGTGATTATTCCACATCACCGACACAGTTTAGAAAGTGTGTCATGTGAGTTTGTTCTGTTAATGAAATGTTTTTTTTTTTTCGTGATCCTTTATGCTTTTATAAAAACAATTACACAGCGACATCTACAGGCTGATTCACACCATGACAACCCTTTAAGAAACCTCAAAGATGATAACTACAACAATAATAAAAATCTGTTTTACAATTGACAATTTTACGATTCCAAGGAAAAAAAATGTTAATTAACTCAATTTTCTCTTTTAAAAATTTAAAGAGTTTAAAACACTGTTCTTTCACTGAATTTATACAGCCAATTTGCAAAATGTTGGTTTCTTTAAAGGGTTAGTTCACCCAAAAATGAAAATTCTGTCATTAATTTCTCACCGTCATGTCGTTCCACACCCGTAAGACCTTTGTTCATCTTCAGAACACAAATTAAGGTATTTTTCATAAAATCCGATGGCTCAGTGAGGCCTCCGTTGCCAGCAAGATAATTAACACTTTGTGCTCAGAAAGCTACTAAAGATGTATTTAAAACAGTTCAAGTGGTTCAACCTTAATGTTATGAAGAGATGAGAATACTTTTTGTGCGCCAAAACCCTCCCCCCCCGAATAACTACTTTTTTCAACAATATCTAGTGATGGGCGATTTCAAAACATTGCTTCAAGAAGCTTCGAAGCTTTACGAATCTTTTGTTTCGAATCAGTGGTTCAGAGCGCGTATCAAACTACCAAAGTCACGTGATTTCAGTAAACTAGGCTTCGTTATTCCTTAGTGTTCTGAAATTTCAATGGTTCACAATTGGGGGGCGTTACTTTGGCAGTTTGACACATGCTTCGAACTACTGATTCGAAACAAAAGATTCGTAAAGCTTCGAAGCTTCGTGAAGCAGTGTTTTGAAATCGCCCATCACTAGATATTGTTTAATAAAGTCGTTATTTTGTTTTTGCCGCACAAAAAGTATTCTCGTCGCTTCATAACATTAAGGTTGAACCACTGTAGTCACATGAACTGTTTTAAATATGTCTTTAGTAGCTTTCTGGGCATTGAAAGTTTTAATTAACTTGCTGTCAATGGAGGCCTCACTGCATCAAAATAACTTAATTTGTGTTCTGAAAATGAACGAAGGTCTTACAGGTGTGGAACGACATGAGGGTGAGTAATTAATGACAGAATTTTCATTTTTGGGGGAACTAACCCTTTAAAGACAACTCTGTCACATTTGTTGAGGATTACAGAGCAAACATGTGATTATTATAAAAGCCTAGTGTGTGAAATGAAAACTATACACCCTTCACTCCAACACACTGACTCTTTATCAAACATGTACATGTTTTTAAAAATATAATGATCATAATGATGTGCAGTAACAGCAAAAAAGTTAAAAGTATAAAAAAAAAAGTATCAGACTCAATGAGAAAATGTAAAACAACTACTAAAAACGTGTGTTTGAATGTTTATTAAGAACAAAAACAAGAAATTTACCTTTTAAACAAAAAGGATTCAGCTTTGCTTTGACACTGAACTTTATTAGTAACAAAAACAACAAATCATGACAGGAAAAACATTCATGTTAATTAAAATAAGTAATTTTAAAAAATGTGCGTTTTATGATCTAAAGATTTTCCCATGAGTCAGAGCTGTCAAACTTTGTACAGTGGTTTGTAAAGTAACCTGAAGTAGGAATATTTTCAGCTTTATTTACCAGTCATTTAAAAACTGGTAGTTAAAATGAATTGTGCTCATACTGACTGAGAAGTCATCATTCTAAAAAGTTATGAAAGAGAAACTCATTCTATAGATTAATCACAAACAACCTTTCACCAGAAAATGTTTTGTCTCTTCTTACCCAAAAACCAGTGCCATAGGACAGTAAATTATCTCTGCTTGATAATGTTGTTACTTCGCGGAATGCAATGAGAAGCTGATTTTGAGGCATCCCAGTTCTTTCTCAGAGCTTCCTAAAACACCCTGTACTTTGTAATTGCCATTGGTCAGCCAGCCAGGCAGTTCAACGTCTGGTATGTAGATATCTGACGTCGGCAAAGAATAATCACCCTGGAAAAAAAGATATCAATGTTATGCCTGATGCACTTTTGTGTTGTTTATGTTCAATAAAATCAGGAGACACTCACAGCTTTGAACGGGCAGTGGCAGGGCAGGCCGTATGTATGCAGAGGCTCAGGACAGTCCTCTCCAGGGGGGATCAGCTGATCGAGCAGGTCGCAGACATTAGGGTAATGACAACTTCCTATTTCATCCAGACAGGGTATTTTCACCCAAATACCAGCTACTTCTTTTTCCAGCGTCACGTTCACCTGAAACAGATAACAGTGTGAACAGGGAATGAAGACGCCTTATGAAGACACAAACTATAAAAAGTGATAAGCTTGGAGGTTTACAGCCTCTTGTGATAGTCACAAGACACCCAGCAGAGGTTTCAGGCATAAAAACATTTATTTCACTTGCAGTTCATGAAGGCATAAACAGGGTCAAAGAATGAACTGAATTCAGATGTTCATGGGGCAAGGTACAGTATAGCCTCCTAAACCCCATTTTTTAAAAATGTCTATGTAGTATTTGGAGCATAATAAACATGACAATTTTGCCAATTACTTTTAGGAAATTGGGAATTATGACAATGAAGCAAAGTAACTTCATCTGTAACACTGGTATTATACAGTCGTGCTCAAAAGTTTACATACCCCTCGCAGAATCTGCAAAAAGTGAATTATATTTTAACAAAATCATAGAAAACACATTGTCCTGAATAAGATATTTTACATAACAGATCTTTCCATATAGTCCACAAGACGAAAAAAAAAAAGATACATTTATAAAAATGACTCCGTTCAAAAGTTTACATACCCTTGATTCTTAATACACTGATGATCCATGAATCCATAAGGAAACAAGATGCATCAAGAACCAGGGGGTGTAAACTTTTGAAATTTGAAGATCAAGGTAAATTGTACTTAATTTGTCTTCCGGGAAACACGCAAGTATCTTCTGTAGCTTCTGAAGGGCAGTGCTAAATGAAAAAATATGATATTTAAACAAAATAAGGAAAATTTACACATCTTCACCCTGTTCAAAAGTTTTCCTTGTGTTTCCTTCTGGAGCATCAGTGAATTTTTGAACCTTTTTTAATAGTTGTGTTTGAGTCCCTCAGTTGTCCTCAGTGTGAAAAGTCACTGCTGGAAAGGGTTCAAATATGCAAAAGATTCTGGAAAATTAAAGAATTTGCAGGACCGGGAGGATTTTTCTAAAGAACAGAGCTCAGTTTAACTGTTCAGGACAAACAAGGGACTCATGAACAACCATCACAAAACAAACAAAAAAAAAACAGCCGTGGATCATTCAGGTAACCACACACAGTATTAAGAATCAAGGGTATGAAAACTTTTGTAAACATAAAAACATTTTTATAAATTCAGCTATTTTGTGGTCTAGTGGACTAAATGTAAACATCTTTTATGCAAATGATCTTATTCAGGACAGATAACATGGATTTTGTATGATCCCTCTGATTTTTGGTTAAAATAATAAACATTTTTCAGATTCTGTAAGGTAAGGTTTGAGCAAGACTGTATAAAATAGTTTTTTCCTATGCAGACTAGCATACAAACTACTTAGAAATGCTTATTTACATAGCCCTTTAATTTAAAAAGTGATTCATATTTTCTTAAATATGTTATGAATAGGGCTGTCAAACGATTAATCGCATACAAAAATAAAAGTTTGAGTTTGCATAATATATGTGTGAGTACTGTGTAATTAATATGTATATATAAATACACAAAATGTATACATTTAAGAGAAATATGTTATTTATACAAAATATTTTTATTTATATATAATATAAAAATATAAATACATAAACTTGTAAATATTTATCAAAAATATACATGAATGTGTTTGTATTTACATATACATAATTACACACAGTACACCCACATATATAGTGAATAGTGATAGTGATAGTGAAGTGACATGTGGCCAAGTATGGTGACCCATACTCGGAATTTGTGCTCTGCATTTAACCCATCCAAGTGCACACACACAGCAGTGAACACACACACACCGTGAACACACACCCGGAGCAGTGGGCAGCCATTGCTGCGGCGCCCGGGGAGCAGTTGGGGGTACGGTGCCTTGCTCAAGGGTCTCACCTCAGTCGTGGTATTGAGGGTGGGGAGAGCGCTGGACATTCACTCCCCTCACCGACAATCCCTGCCGGACCTGAGACTCGAACCCATGACCTTTGGGTTACAAGTCCGACTCTCTATCCATAAGGCCACGACTGCCCCCATATATTAGGCAAACTCAAACTTTTATTTTGTATGTGATTAAATCACGATTAATCGTTGACAGCCCTAGTTATGAATAATATTACAAAGTGATTTTATAAAATGTATTATTTATTTCTGATTTGTCGCACTATATGTGTTAACAAATTTGGGTGTTTCCAACCTTAAAGTCAATTTTTTACATCAACAAGAATTTGGGTCAACTTGTAAGCAATGTAGTAATTGTCAGTGTAATAAATTTCATATATATATATAAACATATATATTATATATATATATATAATTTTAATGTTATGTTTAAAAAAAAAAAATCTAATACAAATGTCAATCACAAATAGGTAACACCTTACAATAAGATTTCATTAGTTAACTACTTTAACAAGAATTGAAAATGAACAATACTTCTACAGGATTTATTAATCTTAGTTAATGTTAATTTATTAATCTTAGTTAATGTTAATTTATTAATACATTATGGAAATGTATTTGTTAACATTAGTTAATGCACTGCGAACCAACATGAAAAAAAACTATGAATTACTGTATTTTTATTAACTAACATTAACAAAGATGAATAAATACTGTAACAAATATGTTGCTCATTGTTAGTTCATGTTACTTAATACAGTAACTAATGTTAACAAATGAACCTTATTCACCTTATTGTAAAGTGTAACCCACAAAACAATGCATGTAGAGTTCCTCTTTCCACAAAAATACGGAATCATGAGGTTACCTTTTTAACCAAGAGGAGGAAGTTATGACTTCTGGCTTTTCAGAAAATCCTACAGAAGGTCTCTCAAATATCTACCCTGACATATGCTTTTAGAGTAAAAAAAAATATATATATATGATCTATAATCTTGATTCTTTAAGTTACCGAGAGAGGAGATGCCAGCTCTACTGATGTTGAGCCTGATGCATCTGCTGTTAACTGCCCTGGAATGGGAATGGGATCTGGAGATATATTAAGAGTCTTCAATCGTGCAGGATCATCTGGTTTATCGCAGTCTTGCCAAGAAAACCCCCACACCTGTTCAATGATAAAAATGAAAAATGAAGATTTTAATATGTTTGGTGTATGATGCACTGACCCATACTGAATATATAAGTACATCTGCAAGATGTCTGTTAAAGATCATGAAAACATCTGCTGTTTACAAACATCTGATAGACGTCTTTAAAGGGTTAGTTCACTCAAAAATGAAAATTCGGTCATTTATTACTCACCCTCATGTCGTTCCACACCCGTAAGACCTTCGTTCATCTTCAGAACACAAATTAAGATATTTTTGTTGAAATCCGATGGCTCTGTGAGGCCTGCATAGGGAGCAATGACATTTCCTCTCTCAAGATCCATAAAGGTACTAAAAACATATTTAAATCAGTTCATGTGAGTACAGTGGTTCAATATTAATATTATAAAGCGACGAGAATATTTTTGGTGCGCCAAAAACAACAAAATAACGACTTATATAGTGATGACCGATTTCAAAACACTGCTTCAGGAAGCTTCGGAGCATAATGAATCAGCGTGTCGAATCAGCGGTTCGGAGCACCAAAGTCACGTGATTTCAGCAGTTTGGCGGTTTGACACGTGATCCGAACCGCTGATTCGATACGCTGATTCATAACGCTCCGAAGCTTCCTGAAGCAGTGTTTTGAAATCGGCCATCACTATAGAAGTCGTTATTTTGGGTTTTTTGGCGCACCAAAAATATTCTCGCACTTTATAATATTAATATTGAACCACTGTACTCACATGAACTGATTTAAACATGTTTTTAGTACATTAATGGATCTTGAGAGAGGAAATGTCATTGCAGGCCTCACTGAGCCATCGGATTTCAACAAAAATATCTTAATTTGTGTTCCGAAGATCAACGAAGGTCTTACGGGTGTGAAACAGCATTAGGGTGAGTAATAAATGACAGCATTTTCATTTTTGGGTGAACTAACCCTTTAAGATGTCAGTTTTACATACATTTTAAATCATAAACATCTTAAAGACATTTCCTAAACGTCTGACATCTGACAGGAAACGTCCTATAGACGTATTGCAGATGAACAAACACTCAAAAAAACATCTTCCAGATGTAAACACACACATCAAATAGATGTCTCTGAGATGTGCTATTAAGTTTAATCCAAGTTTTGTGTACTAAAAATGTATTTATTAAAGTTATGCATATATCTTAATGCTTTAATTGCAGTTTCAGCAGTTTAGTTATTTCTCTTCCAATGAACTTATCACACAGAAATGTACATGGCATGGTGTTATTTGAACAGGTGGTAAGAAATGAAACAGATCTAAATCTTTGCTAGACATATTAAAAACTAATTTGTTTCTGACTGACAGCACTCTTTGCACAGAGCTTTTATAGTGTTATTATAAAAACTAGACCTGATGTGACTTGTTTTGGGGTGTGGTTAACTTAAAGAAAACACAAATGATATATGGTCACCTAAATCTGATTAGAGTAAGTCACACTCTTACCTTGGTTAATTTAGAGATTTCCCTGCTGAGCAAGTGGCTCGAGCCTTCCAGCAAAAAACTGTTTGCAGCGAAAAGAGCGATAAACACGGAAACGCAGCTTTTCATTTTGCACGGTATTAAGTCAAAAACACGAAGTATAACTTTGGATTTTGTTTAACAACAGAGCTTTACGAAATCACAAGCGAACATGCCCAAAAACAGGCACTGCACCACGAGATGTGACTTTACGGCACCTGACAGAACAATATGATAACAAAGTGCGTTAAAGACAATTAAAAGCGTCACTTCAGGAACTATCAGTATGTGTCATGTGAGTGTTGTGGTATTTAAATGTTTTGCCAGTGAGGAATCTTTCCGCATTTAATACTGCGAGATACAGTGTTACAGCGACCTCTAACGGCAGGAGGAATAACAGCAAGTCCAATAGCAACATGTTCAGCAAAGACAGGCACTGTTTAAACAGCAAAACGACAACCTCTTATTGTAATGTTCAACACAATGCTTTACACAAGTGCTTTTTTTGGTACTTACAGGTTTTGAACTATAAAAATACAGTTTTGTCAACACTGGCAGATATGTATGAAAACATTTATGAAATAGGGTAACATTAAAGTAAACCTTCAAGTCAATTTTTAACTGAACTTTATCTTTATTGTCCTTAGAGGCAATTCTTTTTGTAGACAGCAGTATACATACATGTCCATACAGCAACACAATACACATTGGATAACACACATTTATAATAGATCATTTAAAAACATAATAGAAGCAGGTATGAAGGAGATTTTATTGTCACATCACCAGCACATGTGTCTTGGAGAGTGAAATTCATGGGAGCGTGCTCCAGAAAATTGCAGAAACAGTTAACATATAACCATACAGACTTCAACAGGTAAAAATGTGCAATATGCACATATAGTCAGTACACACAGTGTACTATTAGACATACTTGCAGTTAGCACCGCACTACACATTATACTCAGTATGTTCACACATACAGTTAACACTACACATTATACACTATACATAGAATGTACACCTTCTACATTATGTAAACATATATACGCATAAAAATATGCTGAAGTGCAACAGATTGTACTTGAACTGGATACAGAAATGTCGAAATGTAAATCTTCCATATCAACCCGCTATGAGTTCAACAAGGTCATGAGGTTCAACAAAATAATTTTATTATACAAATTTGTATAATAAAATTATTTTGTGTTATATTCTTAATTTTAAGTATATTTTCTGTCACACCTTTTGTTCTGGAATTTTAGTTTTCCTCACTTTCTGTAGGTCCTGTTCATTTCTAGCAACATCAGATATCAAAAGTGTTTTTTGTGTTTAATATGTTTGGTGTATGATGCACTGAATCATATTGAATATATAAGTACATCTGCAAGATGTCTGTTAAAGATCACGAAAACATCTGCTGTTTACAAACATCTGATAGACATCTTTAAGATTTCAGTTTTACATACATTTTAAATCATAAACATCTTAAAGACACTTCCTAAACGTCTGATATCTGACAGGAAACATCCTATAGACGTATTGCAGATGAACAAACACTCTAAAAATTACGTCTTCCAGATGTAAACACACACATCAAATAGATGTCTCTGAGATGTGCTATTAAGTTTAATCCAGGTTTTGTGTAATAAAAATGTATTTATTAAAGTTAAAAAGGAAAAAAATATATATAAGCATATCTCTTAAAGGGTTAGTTCACCTAAAAATGAAAATTTGGTCATTTATTACTCACCCTCATGCCGTTCCGCACCAGTAAGACATTAATTAATCTTCGAAACGCAAATTGAGATATTTTTGTTGAAATCCGATGGCTCCGTGAGGCCTTCATAGGGAGCAATGACATTTCCTCTCTCAAGATCCATAAAGGTACTAAAAACATATTTAAATCAGTTCATGTGAGTAAAGTGGTTCAATATTAATATTATANAGAAAAGTGTTTTTAATACAAAAAAAGTCAACCTTCAAATAATTATGTTCAGTTATGCACTCAATACTTGGTCGGGAATCCTTTTGCAGAAATGACTATAGGCCATCACTATATAAGTCATTTTTTAGTTTTTTTGGCGCACCAAAAATATTCTCGTCGCTTTATAATATTAATATTGAACCACTGTACTCACATGAACTGATTTAAATATGTTTTTAGTACCTTTATGGATCTTGAGAGAGGAAATGTCATTGCTCCCTATGCAGGCCTCACAGAGCCATCGGATTTCAACAAAAATATCTCAATTTGCGTTTCGAAGATTAATTAATGTCTTACTGGTGTGGAACGGCATGAGGGTGAGTAATAAATGACAGAATTTTCATTTTTGGGTGAACTAACCCTTTAATGCTTTAATTGCAGTTTAGTTATTTCTCTTCCAATGAACTTATCACACAGAAATGTACATGGCATTGTGTTATTTGAACAGGTGGTAAGAGATGAAACAGATCTAAATCTTTGCTAGACATATTAAAAACTAATTTGTTTCTGTAGACAGACAGCACTCTTTGCACAGAGCTTTTATAGTGTTTTTATAAAAACTAGACCTGATGTGGCTTGATTTGGGGTGTGGTTGTTGTGTCAAAGTTACCATCAGTTTCTAGATGGCCTCTAAAGACGGCCTACGCTCCGCTTTTTGTGGAAGCGATACCCGTTTGTTAACTTTTTCAAGAAGTGCTTATGAATGCATCTTTCGACTAGTGAAATCAATTTTTACTCTAAAATAATAGCATTAAACCAAAAAACTAATTTCATGTGGAAACTAATGACTTTGTTGTCAGGGAATAGCAATGCTTATTTTTTACTGTTGAAGTAACATTATTTTCTACTGTTTTTAATCCTAGCAACAATTTTCAGAACTATATTCATTTGTCTGATGTGGTGTATTGTGTGAAAATCTAATTTAATTGAATTTGCCTCTATCAAAAAGTATTTACACGTGTTTAAATGGGTTGATGATTGAATTCTGAAAGGAGTGATTGATTGTATCTTTGTTCTCTCTCGCTTTTGGCTATAGTCCACATAGTACCTGATTGTCCTTTGTCTTATATGCAGATTTCTGTTTAAATAACAAAAGTTTATTTGTGAAGTAATGCTGAAATTCAGTGGATGAGGGATTGAGTTGCCTTCTTTTGTTGTTGTCATTACTGTGGCCACAAGATGGAGATCTTGTATTTGTGCTTCAGAGTCATGAGACTCCACTTTAGACATTCTAAATACAGTTGCAAAAAAAAGTATGTGAACAACTTGCAGAATCTGTAAAAATGTGAATAATTTTAGCAAAATAAAAGAGATACAAAATGCATGTTATTTTTTAATTTAGTAATCTCCCGAGTAAGATATTTTACATGAAAGATGTTTACATATAGTCCACAAGACACACAAAAAGCTGAATTTATTAAAATAACCCTGTTCAAAAGTTTACATACCCTTGATTCTTAATACCGTGTGTGCTTACCTGGATGATCTACATTTTTGTTTTGTTTTGTGATGGTTGTTCATGAGTCCCTTGTTTCTCCTGAGCAGTTAAACTGAGCTCTGTTCTCCAGAAAAATCCTTCAGGTCCTGCAGATTCTTCAGTTTTCAAGGATTTTTTTGCATATTTGAACCCTTTCCAGCAGTGTCTATATGATTTTGAGATCCATCTTTCCACACTGAGGACAACTGAGGGACTCAAACACAACTATTAAAAAAGGTTCTAACATTCACTGATGCTCCAGAAGGAAACACGATGCATTAAGAGCCGGGGGGTGAAAACTTTTTGAATTTGAAGATCAAGGTAAATTGTACTTATTTTGTCTTCCTGGAAACATGCAAGTATCTTCTGTTGCTTCCGAAGGGCAGTACTAAATGGAATTTTTAATTTTTTTTATTTTTTTATTTTTTAAACAAAATAAGAAAAATTTGGACATCTTCATCCTGTTCAAAGGTTTTCACCCCCCGGCTCTTAATGCATCGTGTTTCCTTCTGGAGCATCAGTGAATGTTTGAACCTTTTTTAATAGTTAGAGCTCAGTTTAACTGATCAGGACAAACAAGAGACTCATGAACAACCATCACAAAACAAAAAAAACAGTCGTAGATCATCCTGGTAACCACACACAGTATTAAGAACCCATTTGAAACCCATTTTTATAAATTCAGCTATTTTTTTTTCTTTTCTTTTCTTGTCAACTATATATAAACATCTTTTATGTAAATTATCTTACTCAGGACAGTACTAAATAAAAAATAACATGCATTTTGTATGATCTCTCTTATTTTGTTAACATTTTCACAGATTCTGCAAGTGGTTCACATACTTTTTCTTGCAGCTGTATAATTAGTTTTGCAACTAAATGTCAACTAACTCTCATTAGAGTATTAGTAGATCATAGTAGACTGTTAGTTAGATTAGGGTTAGGTGTTAGGGTTCGGGTTCGTAGAATAGGTTGACATAGTTGCAAAGTTACTTATAGTCAGTAGAATGTCTGTTGAGGAGCATCAAAATAAAGTGTGAGCAGATATTAAGCACTAATACTCTAATGACTGCTAGTAGTTGACATGTAGTTGCAAAGTTACTTATATAGTTAGTAGAATGTCTAAAATAAAATGTTACCCATATATATATAAACCATACATTTCCTAAACCACAGTGACATAAATTCAATCTGATATTTAGCCAGCAATGCACATTTTAAGGCTGAATAGTTTTACTGGAAAAATTCCTGTGCAAAAGTGCACCCTACAGTCATTTCATGAGCAGTATGAGGCTATATAATTTTCTAAGTCAGTATGTGTTTACTTCTGTTGTGAAACATGAAAGAGCGCATTAATCAGGCTTTCAGGTTTTATTTGGTAGAACACTTGTATTCACAGGACATATGATGAGTGCATGAGTCAACATTAATCTCCCTGCATGTGCCTGCAGGTAACTGCCAGCCCATATGTGCCAAATAATCACGCAATGTTTAGATCTAAAGGTACGGTGCGCTATTCATTGTTCATAAGTTAAACACCTAAACAGTGTTGGAGAGTGTTGAAAATCACCGCAGATCAAATTACACACTCACCCAGGGATTTGTCAGTGTGCTTAGAGGTCATGTACTATGAGATATATACATTATATACAACCAAATATGTCAATTCACTTGACATGAGGTGTGAAAGTTTAAATGCACATAACTACAACATTCCCTATTTAAAATAGATTATCTTGAGGTTTCTCCATATCAAAAGTGTTCCCTTAAAAGTATAGTTCACCCAAAAATGAACATTTTGTCATCATTTTCTCACCCTCAAGCTGTTCCAAACCTGTAAGAGTTTCTTTGTTCTGTTGAACACAAAAGAAGATATTTTGAAGAATGTTGATAATCAAACAGCTGACGGCACCCATTGACTTCCGTAGTAGGAAAAAAATACTATGAAAGTCAATGGGTTACTGGCATTCTTCAAAATATCTTCTTTTGTGTTCAACAGAACAAAGAAACTCATACAGGTTTGGAACACCTTGAGGGTGAGAAAATGATGACAAAATGTTCATTTTTGGGTGAACTGTCCCTTTAAATAGGAACACGTAGAGCACTTTACCACAAACCCTTTTTGAGTTTCATATGTAGTTAGAAATAAGAAGCTTTGAGATATGGCATGTTTATCTAACAGGGGATATGCCTCAGTCACTATGATGATTGAAAGTGTTGTTGGAATATTTAGCCAGAGAATGCTGTTTACATATTGTGAGATGAGGGTGCATCCGTATTTTTACAGACAAACTGAATATCTGGCACATAAGTACATCTTGTTTTGACTGCATGTTCTTTATTCCTGCGTTGATTTTCTCATCTTATGTTGAGAAATATATGTGCATCTGCTAAGTTATTTGGAATACATTGCTTTGGCTCTCTGCAGTTTTGTGATTTATGCCAATGAGTATTCATCCTACTATAGAAAATGTGAATAAATTGCCTGTAAATGTGCGTAAATTAGCCTTTTTCATACGACCAAAGGTTATGTAGCTCACTGAAAGGCAGTGACTTTCGTGTAAGATTTATTCATTTAGCATCTGATTATGCAAACTAATATTTGCCCAACTCCATTTTACTAAATTTGCAGAATACTCAAAAAACTATAATATTTTGAATTAGTGTTGTCATGATACTGGAATTTCCAACTTCGATACGATACCTTGAAAAATATCAATATTCGATGCTATTTTCGATACGGTCACCGTGATTTTGCCAAGTAAGACATGTTCCTGGATCAACATATTTTGTTGATCCTGGAACAACATTCCAGTCTGAAAATTTAGTCTTAACCCAATCTCTACCCCTAAACCTAATCCTACCCATAACTTATCCCTAAAATCAGAGGGGAAAGATAGGTGAATAACATTGGTGTAGAAGCACCTAACCCTGGTTGCAAGCCTAAACTTGACATAAACGGCAAACTTGTCCCTCAAATCTGATTGGTCGATTGGAATGTTGATCCAGGAACATGTCTTACTTGGCAATCACGGTGACCTTTCGATACCACGAGGAAATCTGCCATTTTTACCGCCATACAGATAAGTTGATTAGTAGTTTTGATAATTTGGGTAATTTTGTTATAATAGCTTAAACACAGCACAGGGAGGCTTAATTTGAATCGTTGAACTACATTTACATAAAAAAGACAAGTAATCATCAGTAATAAAATCAAATCAAATAAAGAAATGGCAAATGATAGCACAAATAAATACAACAGAATAAAGAGAAATTAAATAAACATGGCTTTAAGTTTTTCAGGTCTGTCTAACAGTAGTATTCGGGTAAGAAATACTACAGAAATGAAAGTAATCAAACGTAAAATAACACTGGGTAGTTTTAATTGTAAAAATTAAATACAGATTAATACTTACAATTAAAGTTACAAAAGTTATTCAGTCAAGAGTAGCGAGTGATTTTCTCAGCAGGTTTATTAGGCTGCTGTCACTTTAAGAGTTTACGCGCAGATCCAATATAATGTTACGCAACATGCGTTTTCTCAACTTTTTACGTTCCAAAACTGATTGTTTTACCTGAATACTCTGCACGACGGCCATTTTGACATAATTTTGTATGTATTTGACCATTTATGCGCAATAAGCCACGAAAAAGAAGTCAATTTGGTACTCGCGAGCTGTTTGAGAGGCAGCTTTATGTCCGCACCACTTATATAGATCAGTGGTGCGCGCGCTTTTGGTGTGAGCGCGAAACCTGCGGCAAAGATTAGTATGTGCAATACAAGCATTATTCAACCGGAGCGAATGAGACGAGTGAGTGAGAGGAGGAGGGTGTGTGTCAATTCGCCGTCGGAGAGAAGTGAGAGTGAGCTGGTATCGGTGTATCGATACTGCAGAAAAGGAGTATTGGAACCGTTTTAGATATTTCAGTATCAATACATTTTGATATATTTGACAACACTTTTGATTTGCTCAAAAATGTTCTCAAACAACATATTTCAGTATGTTTAACAACGGGGAAAACCCAAGATTCGCTCCATTAAATCAGTCTGTTATGTACACACTGTGGTCTCTTGCACCACGGCCCATTATTCTTCTGTAGATTGTCTAATACACTCAAACGTGACAAATAGCAGCATCTCTCTCTCTATGCCAGGCAAACAATTCGCACATCTCCCAGGATGATAATGTTACCCCATAACTTGCACAGATGCACCCTGCGGTACTGGAATGAATGAAGGTTTCACTCGGCCTTGCATTTTGCAGGTGAACTCGTGCATGACAATACTTTAATAACATAATACACCAAGTTCCCTGACAAGAAAAATGTTCACTCGCCAGTGCTTCTTTTACATTTCATAGCTGCGAGGATATGCAGGCGCCTTTAATGGGTCAGTTTCAACATGACGGTACACCAAGGACACTTGCGTAAATAATACGCCGAGAGTTTTTGCAATTTCAGATGAGAACAGATTTCTACAGATGACAATACATCACAATTCAAGAGTAAAATCTGATCATAATCCGTGCTGCGGCTTTCTAGAGACTTTGTGTGCTGCTTGTGAAATATAGCTGACATTTCTAAATGCCAATAGTCAGTATCATCATACATACAGTAAATCCAACATACTCATAAGAGAAAGGCCACTCCTGTGTGAGGCCTCATTTCTGCACTAGATTTTCTTATTTTTCAGTGTTCATTCGATCTGCTTGATCTAGCCTTGGATTACTTTATTTACTCAGTTTTGTAGTACAAAAAACCTGATGACTACACAAGCTTTGCTATAGTTATTACACATAAAACATGAACAAAACATTTTATTTTTTAACCAGCATTTTGTCTGAATAACTGCATTTGAGAGCATTACACTACAGTACTTCAAAAGTTTAAAATATTAAAATGTAGTTTATTCCTGTGATCAAAGCTGAATTTTCAGGATCATTACTCCAGTCTTCAGTGTCACATGATCCTTCAGAAATGATTCTAATATGCTGATTTGCTGCTCAAGAAACATTTTTGATTATAATCAATGTTGAAAACAGTTGTGATGCAAGAATTTTGTGAAAACCGTAATACACAGCTTTCCTGTAGCTCACTGGTTAGAGTGTGGCACTAGCAATGCCAAGGTCATGGGTTCGATCCCAGGGATTGCACATACTCCGATACAAATGTATAGTATAATGCAATGTAAGTCGCTTTGGATAAAAGCGTCTGCCAAATGCATAAATGTAAATATATTTTTATATCAAAATATAAAAACCTCTTCAGGGTTTACAATGCTGATGACACCTAAATGTCCAGTGTGTAATATTTAAGAGGATCTATTGACAGAAATGCAATATAATATACATAACTATGTTTTCAGTGGTGTATAAAGACCTGCCACAATGAACCGTTATGTTTTTATTACCTAGAATGAGCCATTTCTATCGCATACACCGCGTGTCCCCTTACATGGAAGTTGCCATTTTGCGGCACCATGTTTCTACAGTAGCCCTAAATGGACAAACTGCTCTAAGAAACCTCATGCTTGACTGGCTACTCTCTGCTGTCTCAGATGAAGGCATCTTTGTCCTGTGTCAGCCACCGTAGCTTCTCTATGTGCTTCCAAAGGAGTGAGCGGAGCCGTTGGTTGCAATTCGCAACCTCACCGCTAGATGCCGCTAAAATTTACACACTGAACCTTTAAAACGTGTCATCACAGTCTGTGAAAAGGATCAATTAAGGTATTGTCTTTAAAAAATCTCACTGACACCAAACTTTTGAGTGATAGTGCATGTGCTTTTCATACATTTATGTAGTTGCGTTATATTATAGTTTTCACGGTACTTTGTATTTGTTAATCAAGAAAAGTGTTTTTCTAGAATGATATATAGCATTCATATTTCATAATTTTCATATCTTATTAACATAAAGTAGTAGCAGCAGTAGTAATCTGTAACATGTTATTTTGGTGACTTTTCACATTCAAAAAGTTAATTACTTTAAACTGATATTACAGTTCAACGAAATCCTTATGTGCAGTGGGGCAGTTGACTTCTGTCTGTCAGTTACTTCTGTTGATGTTTTGGGTTTGATTCAAATGCTCCAAGCCAAGGGTGGTAAGATCAAGACAGCTCTGAAACCCTGTGAAAGCTCAGACTTTGCCAGTTTTAAGCTGTGCCTGAAGCGTTGTTGAGCAACTGCATTTGCCTCCACAAGCAGACTTGCTGAGGCAAAGCCTGAGAGAGAAACTGATACTGTAATAGAGGAACACGCTGAACAGTTGAATAAAAGACTGGGTGAAAGGTTGCGTAAAATACATTCTGTCTAAAAAGTGGAAATCTTTGCTGTGGTCTGTTTTAACATTCCTCATAACCAGGCCACATTTGTACCGGTGCCCATTTGTCAGTTCCTTTAGTACTGTTTTGTAATTTGCTGCTTAACAATGCATATCCACAGCAGCTGTTATTCAGTATGGAAACACAATGGGATAGGAAAGCCTAGTTATCTTGTCCTTCATTTGTTCCTCTGTATCCTACACCCTTAAAAGTGACTCTATTGCCTTTCATGTAGTGTGTAATATAGCTGTTTGTGAATGTAAAAGGTCTGCAAAGTTTCAAAGATCAAAGTGCAGATAAATTGAGTTTTTGTCTCCCCCCAAAAAAGAAATTATTCTGAACTGCCGAAAGGAGTAATTTCAGTCTTACTTCCTGCTCAAATGTAGGTTTGTAGAAAAATTTGCATAATACCAGTATATCGTCTTCATTGACCCACCCTCAAACATAGTTGTAGCTGAGGCCTGGAAGAGTTTGATTTGTGTTATTGACATATCAATAAACGCTGTTTTCTGCACTGCGAAAGCAAATTCACTTTCCATACACTTCCAAAGGATGAGGACTTGAATTGATATGGTATAACCGACGGCATCGTTACCGTCTGTATCACTGCGTATCAAGTGCTAAGGAAGCTGAAACTCAGATGGACGTTTAGTTTCCGCATTGTAAGCGGTAGACCAATCACAACAGACTGGGCCATATGACCAATCAGAGCAGAGTAGGCTCTCTGAACGGAGAGACTGAATCTTTATTGAACCGTTTCAGACACTGTGAGAAAAGCGGTGATGCTGCAATGTATTTTATGAGAAAAATAAAGTGTTTTTGACCTTTGATGCATATAAATCTATTGTAGGAGACCAAAACAATAGTAGTAACCTTTAAAATAGCATAATAGGGGTACTTTTAAAGGCACACTATGTAGTTTTCGCCTCTAGAGGTCGCTTATTCAGAACAAAGGCGTTGCTCGAAGACACTTTGATTTCGCAGAATCATAGGAGGTGTTGTCTTCACGTCTACAGCCGGTGGAAAAGAATCCGACGGGACTCGGGCAGAAAACATATTCATGGATGAGCTAATGTATTAAAGATTTTGTATTTTTACTGTAGTGTGAAGCAGGGCGTGGCTGAAAGCCGCTGGAGCGTTTGCTAATGAGAGACGAGCGCGACACACGGCTCGAGAGCAGTGGAGCTTTTATTATGCCGCAGACGGCCGCTTCCGTTTCTTCCGGTCATGAGTATGTGGAGTAAAGCAGCGCTGTTTATCATATTAGATGCATTTATGTGTTGAAAGTTGTTATAATGCTACTCTGTGTTCGCTCGGCGGCTGCTATGAGACACACTGCAGTGAGCTAGATTGATATTAGTCATGGTAAAACATGGAACTTGTGGTAAATCAAGAAAACGAGATTTAAACAATAAGACTTACTGTGTTGAGCTATGTAACATTATTAGTTTTCTGTCGATGAATGTATCCAAACAGTTGCTCACCGGTCTAATAAAACATGTAATATATTAAAGCGTCTTTGGTGTTTCCATGGTTTCTACAGAATAAAACCGGAAATCGAGGATAATGCGAGCATGATGTAATTGAAATGGTCCGTGTCCTGGTTAAAACTGCATATTTCTCTGGATTTAAACATTCTTGGAAACATTTGGGATAATGTAAGTACACAACATGGTTCAAGTGGTTTTTGGATATTTTAATCAAAAAATCTTACATATTGTGCCTTTAAAATAAAGGTTCCAAAAGGGAATTTTCACAGCAGTGAACCATTTTGGGTTCCTCAAATAAGCTTTCAGTGAACCGTTCATAAAGCATTTTCCACTTGTTTTTACCACTATAAAGACCATTTTGTGGAATGAAAAGTTTTCATGGATGTTACAGAACATCTTGCTGGGCATCCAGGTTTCTTCTCCCTAGATAACGCTGAATATTTAGTGTCAGATCTTTGGCCTGTGTGTTTGTATGTGTGTGTGAGGGGTGAGGGGGAGTGTAGTTCATGGCTAAAGACTCTCAACCAAAGATATCTGTAGCACTCTGCATGCTCCATTATCTGTTTGGTACACAAAGTAGTCTTTCATTTTGCTTCTGTTGGTGTGAACATCCAGACAGCATCTTCTTCAAAAAGGTCTTTGTTCCAAATCAGAACAGCACCCACTTAATCTTATCTCATCGCTCTTTCTCGCTCTGACTATCTGCAGCTGAACTATGTTGTCACAACAAGCAGAGCTCAAATCCTTAACAAAGCCTTTGTCTAAGCACTTATTCCCTTAGCAGAGAAATATGGCTTATTCATCAGCCTTAAAAGGAGCAGGAATGCTGCCATATTTTATGCATTAAGGATGGCCGAGAGGACAGTAGACTTTAAATGTCATAAAAATGAAGAAGAAGTTATGGAGATCATCAGTCATTCAGTATGCTGATGGCCGTTGAGAGAGATATAGAGGCTTATGGGCAGACGAGTGACCTAATAAATTATAAAATGACAATAAACCTCCACAACAGGATGTCATCATAGATTTACTATGCAAATCCATGAAATAAAGCAAATCCGTGTGCCGGCGATAAACCGGTTTTCTGCTCAGTCAACAAATCTAGGAAAAGTACTTTCGGTGCATGCTTAACTGTATATATTACACATATCACTTTTTACTATTAAATACACAAATCCCTGAAATACTCAATTCTGATTGGTCATTTGCAGCATTATGTGGTCAAATGTAATGATAATGTGTATATTTGATTGTTGGCAACCAGTTTCCTACATAGCTGTGCTAGTTTTATATTTCTTGTGGCACTTGTCTGGAGTCTCTTTCTTCTCAGTTATTAAGTTTCAGCTTGTACTAAATATTTGATATCTATTTTATTAATAGGGGAATTGAGCCATTCAATAAGCACAAAAATTTACAGTCAGGCAGACATTATTGAAAAATAAACCTTTTATAGGATGATTAAAGACCCTTCTGCTTCACATCAGGGTCATGATCATCCTATCTAGTTTTGCGATGATGTACTATATACTTGGATCAAATTCAAGACAAATTATTTCCATTTTCAGGCAACATACACATTCAAAAAGTGTTTTAAGTAGCTATTTGATTCAGTAATATTAAATATTAAAATTCCAATTTTAAAAGTCATATTAAAATATTATTAAATATAAGACTTGAATGAAAGCTCTTGAACTGATTTTGTGCTATCCTCCACACTTCCTGCATTTAATATGTGACTTTCTGTAACACCGCAAACATGACATATGTGCATCCCAACACATATGTCTACATTATTGCAGTCTCTGCAGTTTTCTGTTCAGAAATGTGTCCAGAAAAGGTCATAATATTGGTGACCTTTTGGAAACATATTCAGGTTTTAGCAAATGGCCATAGCAGGTATATGGTGATGTTTTGAGAGGGACTGAGATTGAGAAAGAGAGAGAGATGTGTTGTATGTCAGACTCAGCAGGTCTGCTGAGAGTTTGATTGTATTTCCTGGGCGTGCTGCGCTGTGCCTAGTCCTGTCCCCTCTCTCCCCAACCATGTGCCATCTGCCTCTCCTCCAGTATCCAAACAGCATTTCACCCCGCCCACAAATCCCCCCACCTTCGTGGCCTGGTTCGAGCAGGGCCAGGCAATGATGATGTGACACGAGGAAAGGTTTTCTCTCCTCTCTAGCACTCTTTGTTCCCTGTTGGCATGCTGCTCTCTTACGGCAGAACAGGGTGGATAAAAACATGCCGCTCTAATGCCTCAAGTGAGAAAAGTTGCTGGGTTTCCAACTTTATGTGGTAGAGTGAGTAATACCCAGACTTGTTTTTGTAAGACTATGAAAACAGTCGTGAAGTGTTGCGTTGCTGCTTAGATCTCAGTGAACCTGTGACGAGTAGGATGATGCATGTATTTGAACAGCTCACATAAATGACTGATAAAGTGAAAGAGGATTAAATGCACTTTTTCTCCAAGTGTTACACTAATGGGAGATTTGCACGGTAGAATTCACACTCAAAACCAGTAATTATAGCCCACTCATTGCTCAGCAGGCAGAGCCCTTTTTTGAGACAGCTTTTGTTTTTGCCTCATTTAGTTTTCTACATCATTGGACCAGTCTTTGTCAATGCATTCGTTCTTAAAGTGACAGCAGCCTGATATTCCTGCTGCCGTCTGTGTCATTAATGTTAATCAAACAACAAAAGACAAAAGAAAATCACTCATTGCTCTTTAGTAAATTTATTAGAATTAGTCTATATTTAATTTACAGTGAAGACTATGCAGTTTCGAAAACATTTGTGCTGCTTAATATTGTTTGTGGATTCTTTGATGAATTAAAAATTCATAAGAACAGTATTTATTTGAAAACTTTTGTAACATTATAAATGTCTTTACTGCCACTTTTAAACAATTTACTGCATAATTGTTGAATAAACTTGTGGGGTGTTCCGGTCTGCAGTGGTCAGTATTTATCAAAAGTGCTCCAAGGAAGGAACAGTGGTGAACCGGCGACAGGGTCATGGGTGGCAACAAGGAACATTGTTGCACGTGGGGAGCGAAGGCTGGCCCGTGTGGTCCGATCCAACAGACGAGCTACTGTAGCTCAAATTGCTCATGAAGTTAATGCTGGTTCTGATAGAAAGGTGTCAGAATACACATTGCATCACAGTTTGTTGCGCATGGTGCTGCAAAGCTGCAGACCAGTCAGGGTGCCCATGCTGACCGCTGTCCACCGCCGAAAGCACCAACAGTGGACACGTGAGCATCAGAACTGGACCACAGAGCAATGGAAGAAGGTGTCCTGGTCTGATGAATCACGTTTTCTTTTACATCATGTGGATGGCCGGGTGCGTGTGCGTCGATTTCCTGGGGAACACATGGGACCAGGATGCACTATGGGAAGAAGGTAAGCCGGCGGAGGCAGTGTGATGCTTTGGGCAATGTTCTGCTGGAAACCTTGGGTCCTGCCATCCATGTGGATGTTACTTTGACACGTACCACCTACCTAAGCATTGTGCAGACCATGTACACCCTTTCATGGAAACGTTATTCCCTGGTGGCTGTGGCCTCTTTCAGCAGGATTATGCGCCCTGCCACAAAGCAAAAACGGTTCAGGAATGGTTTGAGGAGCACATCAATGAGTTTGAGGTGTTGACTTGGCCTCCAAATTCCTCAGACCTCAATCCAATCGATCATCTGTGGGATGTGCTGAACAAACAAGTCCGATCCATGGAGGCTCCACCTCACAACTTACAGGACTTAAAGGATCTGCTGCTAACATCTTGGTGCCAGATACCACAGCACACCTTCAGGGGTCCAGTGGAGTCCATGCCTCGACGGGTCAGGGCTGTTTTGGCAGCAAAAGGGGGACCAACACAATATTAGGAAGGTGGTCATAATGTTATTCCTGATCAGTGTATTTTTTTATCTTACTGACCCCAAAACTTTTGAACAGTACACTCTAAAAATATGCTGGGTTAAAAACAACCCAAGTTGAGTTGAAAATGGACAAACCCAATGATTGTTATTGTTTACAAATCCAAAAAAGTTGGGACACTGTACAAATTGTGAATAAAAACAGAATGCAATGATGTGGAAGTTTCAAATTTCAATATTTTATTCAGAATACAATGTAGATGATATATCAAATGTTTAAACTGAGAAAATGTATCATTTTAAGGGAAAAATAAGTTCATTTTAAATTTCATGGCATCAACACATCTCAAAAAAGTTGGGACAAGGCCATGTTTACCACTGTGTGGCATCCCTTCTTTTTATAACAGTCTGCAAACGTCTGGGGACTGAGGAGAAAAGTTGCTCAAGTTATAGGAATAGGAATGTTGTCCCATTCTTGTCTAATACAGGCTTCTAGTTGCTCAACTGTCTTAGGTCTTCTTTGTCGCATCTTCCTCTTTATGATGCGCCAAATGTTTTCT
>RJVU01035834.1:2005361-2065106 GCA_003731715.1 Anabarilius grahami
CTTCTTTTTATAACAGTCTGCAAACGTCTGGGGACTGAGGAGAAAAATTGCTCAAGTTTAGGAATAGGAATGTTGCCCCATTCTTGTCTAATACAGGCTTCTAGTTGCTCAACTGTCTTAGGTCTTCTTTGTCGCATCTTCCTCTTTATGATGCGTCAAATGTTTTCTGTGGGTGAAAAATCTGGACTGCAGGCTGGCCATTTCAGTACCCGGATCCTTCTACGCAGAAATGATGTTGTAATTGATGCAGTATGTGGTCTGGCATTGTCATGTTGGAAAATGCAAGGTCTTCCCTGAAAGAGACGACGTCTGGATGGGAGCATATGTTGTTCTAGAACTTGGATATACCTTTCAGCATTGATGGTGCCTTTCCAGATGTGTAAGCTGCCCATGCCCCACGCACTCATGCAACCCCATACCATCAGAGATTCAGGCTTCTGAACTGAGCGCTGATAACAACTTGGGTTGTCCTTGTCCTCTTCAGTCCGGATGACATGGCATCCCAGTTTTCCAAAAATAACTTCAAATTTTGATTCGTCTGACCACAGAACAGTTTTCCACTTTGCCACAGTCCATTTTAAATGAGCCTTGGCCCAGAGAAAACACCTGCGCTTCTAGATCATGTTTAGATATGGCTTCTTTTTTGACCTATAGAGTTTTAGCCGGGGGCCTGAAGATCACGGGCATCCAGTATGGTTTTCCGGCCTTGACCCTTACGCACAGAGATTGTTCCAGATTCTCTGAATCTTTGGATGATATTATGCACTGTAGATGATGATGACTTCAAACTCTTTGCAATTTTTCTCTGAGAAACTCCTTTCTGATATTGCTCCACTATTTTTCACCGCAGCATTGGGGGAATTGGTGATCCTCTGCCCATCTTGACTTCTGAGAGACATTTCCACTCTGAGAGGCTCTTTTTATACCCAATCATGTTGCCAATTGACCTAATACGTTGCAAATTGGTCATCCAGCTGTTCCTTACATGTACATTTAACTTTTCCGGCCTCTTATTGCTACCTGTCCCAACTTTTTTGGAATGTGTAGCTCTCATGAAATCCAAAATGAGCCAATATTTGGCATGACATTTCAAAATGTCTCACTTTCGACATTTGATATGTTATCTATATTCTATTGTGAATAAAATATAAGTTTATGAGATTTGTAAATTATTGCATTCCTTTTTTATTCACAATTTGTACAGTGTCCCAACTTTTTTGGAATCGGGTTTGTATATAAATATATTGCACAAATGGGATGTAAAAAGTCACAACTAAGGGATATATATTCTGAGGGTGAGTAAATGATGACAAAATTCTCACATTTTAAGTCAACTCTCTTTTAAAATTGTTCATTCACATTTGATGGTTCCATGAAGAATGGAAGGTCCATGAAACTTTCCATTGCACAAAAGTTTCTCGGTAGAATAGCAAGAACTCTGACAAATAACTATGGCGTCACTGCAAAAAAAAAAGTGTAGGTGGGAGAGTTTTATCCTCCAGTCTGACCCTCTTGAACTTTACATCTGAAATGTTTGGTCTTTAAATTTTGACAGGTCCACTTGATCTTCTACAATCAAAACTACAATGCATACACATGGACTAGCCCAAAAAAAGTCTTATTTTTCGAAGTGACTTCGATCCACTTCATGTACCTGCAAGCAAAAGTCACACATATTTAACAATAAATAGTTCCATCTATTTCCTCCACTATCTGACAAAAAGGCCTGTTGAAAGAAAATTGCTCTCATCTCAGGAAAGAAGATGTAATGCAGCATACTTTTGAATAGAAGGGTCTACAAGTGATTTGCTTGTCTTGGCAAACTCTAATGCCTGTAACAAAACATCTATGTCATAGCTGGACAGGGTTCACTCGAAGAAAACTGAAAACAGTTGAGCGATCGAAACATAAACCTTTTGTAGAAGGATACTCTTAAAAAGTTTATGATTACATGTGTAGTAGCAGTTTATCATGCACAACATGTTTTGCAGTCAGTTGTAGATGAACTGAACTGACAGGACTTCTTTGTGCGCTTGGACAATGCAGTCTAAAGCTGAGCATGAAATAACATTCAACCTTGCTTGGACTCGATTCAGATTAATATCTCTCTATTCAAATACCTGATATGTTAAATAATACAGGAGGATCATAGTCTTCCCTGTCATGTGAACACAATAACCCAGTGATTTGCACCTTCATTATCTTATAGAAACAGGCAACAAGGGAATCTTCAGATTAGCATTGCAGAGTCAGACTGACATATGAGTGAGCGCAAACTCGTAGCTGTCCTGATCCCTCTCCTGCTGCCGCTGTGATCTCAGTGTGAATTGTTATGCAGGCCGCGAGCAGCTCTTCTCATTCTAATGATGTATTTAATGCATCCATGACAGGTCCAAACGCAATAAACATTAGTAGCAACTGCGCTGTTCATTGGCCAGCATTTCAATGAGATCATTGAAAGTTGTCTAATCTCAATGTAACCAATATTGTATTAAGTTCTTAAAGGAATACAGGAAAATTCACATTCACCTTCAAAGTAATTGATTCGCAATTTAAAATCATTTACTCATTTTTGTCTCATTCCAAACGTGTGATTTCTTCAAACGAACAGAAAAGGAGAAGTTTAGCACAATGTTCATGCTGTTCTTTTCCATACAATTAAAGTTAAAGGGTTAGTTCTCCCAAAAATGAAAATTCTGTCATTAATTACTCACCCTCATGTCGTTCCACACCCGTAAAACCTTCGTTCATCTTCGGAACACAAATTAAGATATTTTTGATAAAATCTGATGGCTCAGTGAGACCTGCATTGACAGCAAGATAATTAACACTTTCAATGCCCAGAAAGCTACTAAAGAAATATTTAAAACAGTTCATGAGACTACAGTGGTTCAACCTTAATGTTATGAAGCAACGAGAATACTTTTTGTGCGCCAAAAAACAAAATAACGACTTTATTTAACAATATCTAGTGATGTGTGATTTCAAAACACTGCTTCATGAAGCTTCGAAGCTTCACGAATCAGTGGTTCGGAGTGTGTATCAAACTGCCAAAGTCACGCCCCCCAGTGGTGAACCATTGAAATTTTGAAACACTTATGAAGTAACGAAGCCTTATTGTTTACTGAAATCACGTGACTTTCACGCTCCGAACCACTGATTTGAAACAAAAGATTCGTAAAGCATCGATGCTTCATGAAGCAGTGTTTTGAAATCGCCCATCACTAGATATTGTTGAACAAAGTCTTTATTTTGTTTTTTTGGCGCACAAAAAGTATTCTTGTCGCTTCATAACATTAAGGTTGAACCACTGTAGTCACATGAACTGTTTTAAATACGTCTTTAGTAGCTTTCTGTGAATCTGAAAGTGTTAATTATCTTGCTGTCAATGAAGGCCTCTCTGAGCCATCAGATTTTATAAAAAATATCTCAATTTGTGTTTGGAAGATGAATGAAGGTCTTACGGGTGTGGAACAACATGAGGGTGAGTAATTAATGACATAATTTTCATTTTTGGGTGTACTAACCCTTTAATGATGACCAGGGTCAAGCTGAAAAACATCACCATAAACATCTTTTTTTTGTGTTCATCTGGGTCTGGAATGACGTTAAACAAAGACAGATTTTCATTTTTGAGTGAGCTATTCCTTTAATAAGGAGGAAAAATAGGCGCTTTGATATTTCACAGACAAATGTGTTTCATTGTACCTCTGTGGCATTGCCCCATGTTTGTTTTATGGCAGCTTTCATCAGGTGTTTTCAGGAAGCAAACTAATAATGGAGCATCTGTCAATGCGCTGTAAAACCGTTAATCTGTTTCATTCATCCTCCTTATTGTGCTTGTAACTATATTAAAATTCACATAATAATCAATGTTATCATGTATAGTTTTCAGAACCATATGACTGAAAAATACTCACATTGACAGAAAGCCACTGAAAGAGCTTTAGTCTTAAACAATTGATCAGTAAAATTTGCATTAGCTCTTGCCATCAGAGAACATTCTGCCCTCAGCCTAACATGAAATATAGTTTTAGGCAAATTCCCATTTGATGACAAGTTTTGTTCTGTAAATGTTTACTATAAATAAAACACTATGCCAAATTCTTTATAAAAACTGTATGATTGTTTTGACACTATTGGAATATAATGAATAGCCCTGGAGGAAAGAGATCATTGTTGTGCAGCCTGTGCTCAAATTATCAAAGCCAGACCTTTTCCCATAAAAAACTCCCTATACAGTAGGACTGCATGATAAGGGTTAAACTGATAATCACAATTATTATCTTTTGAAAAAATTCCAGAGAATGATTAAATTTCAAAATGTTTTTGTTTTTTTACATTATGAAAATGCAAAAGGTCTGCACTCTAAAAGCAGGAGATAAAAATACAAACGTTTCAGCTACGACGTTATTTTCTCATTCCTTTTTTTGAGGAGGTACTGCCTCTCAACATCCCTGATGTTTGTCTTCACATTAGATACTTTAAGAGAAGCAATATGTTGGAAATGAGACAAATCACAGATCCAGATTGCTCCACAAATGCTCATTGGAACAAACAGTCTGAAAAGAAAGATCATGTGTAGTTCTGTAGCTATGTAGTTTTTAAGAAGCTTCTCTCAAAAGCTAAAACTGTGAAAATCCTAAAATTAATTCAAATAATGTTACATTTATGATTTGTATTGTAGCACAGAGGTTGCATAAGTGCATTTATTCAGCAACCACAATCACAAACAATATTATCAATATATCGAGAATCATGTTTGGATTTATTACACTTCGTCGCAGATTTAGTAGCAGCAAATGGCATGCTTTTTGTTAATACTGGCTGTATGATACTTTCATTCAAGCAGAATTTCACAATGGACATCGCTAAACTCCAATGTACTGTACTTGTTTGTTGGTGTCAGATCATCAGCACTTTTTTGCTGCCCAGAGAGCACATTAATTATTAATGGAGAGAAGCAGAAATAGTTAGCATGATTAAAATATGATTAATTACACAGCCCTATACAGTTTACTTGAAGGGATACTTCACACTCTAAAAAATGCTGGGTTAAAAACAACCCAAGTTGGGTTGAAAATGGACAAACCCAGCGATTGGGTTGTTTTGACCCAGCAGTTGGGTTAAATGTTTGCCCAACCTGCTGGGTAGTTTTATTTAACCCAACAATTGTTTACAAATGACTATATTTCTGGCTTAAAATGAACCCAAAATAGGTTGGAAATTAAAAATCAGACTCATAATTACTAGAGGCAACAATAATAATCAAAAAGATGGGGCATTTATTAATAAGCAATTTAATAAATGTTTATTGTTTAAATATTATTCAAAAAAGTATTAATAAATGTTTGTTTATTAAACATATTAATAAATGTTAATTTCCAACATATTTTGGGTTCATTTTAAGCAAGAAATACAGTAATTTTTAAACAATATTTGGGTTAAATAAAACTACCCAGCAGGTTGGGCAAACATTTAACCCAGCCGCTGGGTTAAAACAACCCAATCGCTGGGTTTGTCCATTTTCAACCCAGCTTGGGTTGTTTTTAACCCAGCATTTTCTAGAGTGCATCTCTGGCAAAATGGGCTTTCAATTAAATTTGACTGTCTATAAAGTAGAAAGGCAAAAAAATTTAAATCTGTGCTACCTGACTAGAGAAAACAGAGGACAAAAAGGGCTGTTGTCTTCCCTTTTCCCAAATAGATAGGAAAACTTTACCATAATGCATCCAAGTCTACTCCCACCAGTCTGCTATGGATATGCTTATGAGGCAAATAATGCCTTGCTTTAGTAGGAAATACCTCTTAGCAAACTTTTAGTTATAATGGTGTTGACTTGTATTGTTCACAGGTGCAAGAATTCAAAGAATAAACGTTTAGTTGGGAGTAAGTTACTTTCGGTTTCCAGTGAAGGATCCAGCGGTTTGTAGGCAGTGGTTAAGGCTGCAAAAATTATAAATGTTTTAGGCCAAACGGAGAGGAAAACTGAAAGAATCTGCCATTCCATCGGTTCGGCCTGAATCAAAACGTTGTCACGTATACAGGTAAGAAAGCTGGTGCCATAGTGCTCCATTTTTACCATTATGTGGTTTAAAGAGTAGACATATGACACAATTTTCAGTGATAAACCAATAACTGTTGAAAGTGAAAGTGAAGTGACATGTTGCCAAGTATGGTGACCCATACTTGGAATTTGTGCTCTGCATTTAACCCATCCAAGTGCGCACACACACAGCATTGAACACACACACCCGGAGCAGTGGGCAGCCATTGCTGCGGCGCCCGGGGAGCAGTTGGGGGTACGGTGCCTTGCTCAAGGGTCTCACCTCAGTCGTGGTATTGAGGGTGGGGAGAGCGCTGGACATTCACTCCCCTCACCGACAATCCCTGCCGGACCTGAGACTCGAACCCATGACCTTTGGGTTACAAGTCCGACTCTCTATCCATTAGGGCAGTCCCTTGTGTTAATAACCCTCTGTCGATCCAACTGTCTGTGGGCGGGGATACAAAAATGCGGAGGTACAATCTGTAGTTTTCATGATGTCAAAAAGTTTTGCTTTGCTTTGTGTCATACAGCGGACGTTCGCTCACAAATAAACATGAATTTCTTGGTCCAGGTAACACGGAGAACTAGTAAACATTGTCCATTTACATACCATTTACATATCACATAACAGTGAATAATATCACACACAGTTATCATATATGACTTCCAAAGACTTGGAATATAATGCATGAGTTGGAATATTGCATAAAATATTTGCGAATAAAACACAGTTTTCTTCTAATGTGTTAAAGAGAACAAAATCATCACTTCCTGGCACAAAATATCTACTAAAAATGGAAGTTGCTGCAATCGGGGAAGCTACTGTGGCTTTTGTCTGAGCATGCAGATAAAATTTAATAAACACTGTCATGTTATCTTGCGTTATCTTCGTTTTTGGGAATGCAATCATGTGAGACACTTCTGGAAGGGAATTATACCCAAACATTTTGATAACAAACTTTGGCTCAGGCATTTCAGAACGACCAAACCAACATGTGAGATGCAATGAAATTGTTCCACTGGTTAGTCCAGTAATCCAATCACATCCTCTGTCGCGCATTGAGGGATTTATTAAATGTGTTTTTATGTCTGTTTTTAGAATTTTGATGCGCATCTTAGCGTTTGAGTTTTTATTGCAAAATCCACATAAAAATAGGTGGATGGAAACAGCTATTCAGACATTACTTTGTCCATTTTAGAGCCTATTTGATCACTATTAATTGTTGCTGTACGGAAAAGAGTTGCATAAAGATTCTTTAAAGAAAACTAACTGATATCAACCAATTTGATATCAGCACTTTCCCATCAGTCATCAGCACTGTGTCGATGTAAACATCCCTGAAGAGTCTCCTGACATGTCTGACAGCCATGTGTTCAGTGACTGCAGGATACTGTTTACAAGGTGCAGGCAGTTGTGTATTTCAGTCATTCATCTGCTCCTACTTTGGCAGATAAACGACTAGGTCTGTCTGACAGCCAGTGAATGTGAAAAATGGTTTATAGTATTTCCTCTCCACATTAGCCATGTTTGCTATTACTCAGAACACTTCAGGTGAGTCTGTAGCTTATTCCTGGACTTTTGTTTGCTCATGCATATACACAAAAAGTCAATAGTTTGCTTGACTGTTTTGAATTTTAATTCAATTAGACTACTTCGTTATTTTAACAACTTAAAAAGTCAAGTAGCCATGAAAAAAGAGTTCTCTTTGGTCTTGAATTGTTTTTAATTTTCTGCTTCATCTATTAGAAATGTTTGTCTTTAAGAGCAAAGTAATTATCTCTTGATAACATCTGATGGACCCTCATCACATGGATGCTCAAGAGACAAAAAATATTTTTTGAAGTACTATGAACAGATCTCAAGACTTGGTGCATGAAAGAGTAAAATGGACTAGCCGATCATTTTGAGTACAGGAACACACTCGTGACAACACAAAGACAACAAGCTACTGAATGTGACAACAAAACAACAGCAATGCAAATAAAACTGTGACCCTGGACCACAAAACCTGTCATAAGGGTCTTTTTTTTTATTTATTAAGATTTATACATCATCTGAATAGCTTAATAAATAAGCTTTCCATTGGTTTGATATTTGAAAATTCTGGAATCTGAGGGTGCAAAAAAATCGAAATATTGAGAAAATCGCCTTTAAACTTGTTTAAATGAAGTCCTTAGCAATGCATATCCACTCACAAAAATTTTTTTTTGATATATTTATGGTACGAAATTTACAAAATATCTTCATGGAACATAATCTTTACTTAATATCCTAATGATTTTTGGCATAAAAAAATCGATAATTTTGAATAATTTGAACACATATTAATTTAAGCCCCATTGGTTGCTGGAAAGAGGGCAAATGAGACTGAGACTTGTGTATCTTAATAGAAAATCTAAAAGATTTTAAATTCAAAATAGCAAGTAAAATAATCAATTAAATCTTAATTTTGTCTGCTCTATTTATCTATCTTTTTCATTTTATTAAAAAAACGCTCCTTGTTACAATTGTTCTTATTATTGTTGTTGTGTCATGATTTACCTCTCCAGGAAGGAACTACTGGGTAGTCTGCTATTCTCATTATGTAACTTTATATGTACTTAACATTCTTAAAGTCCCCCTGTAGTCAATCATTTTATCCCTTAAAACTCATCTTTGATAACCAAAATGACATATTTAAAAATTGTATTTCCTTGAAAAAAAAATCTTCATGCTTTAAAATAGCTTGAATGTAACTCTACACCCTTGCTTCATTTAGTACATGTGGTTCTATGAATTTGCAAATTAGCCCCGCCTCCACTCACTCACACCAGCTCAGAGATCCACTCGTTGATGATCACATGTTGACGTGATTGGTTACAAGGTAGTTTGTGACGTCAGAAACAGTGATTTCAAACCGCATTTTTGAGACTGTCTTTTGTTTACTGCAGTTTTAATGAGAAAATACTCAGCAATGATGTTGACTTATGAATTTGCAAATGGTTTGTCTTAAAGCATATTAAAAACACCACATAGACACATAAACAACATTACACAACAGGGGGACTTTAACAGTATTAATTAATGTTGTCCATCAAAATTCTGTATTAAATTTGTTAATGTAAATTTCAAACTCAAATCAGTCTGTTTAAATAAAATGAGTTTAAAGTACTTTTAAGCTTAAAAAAAAAAAGTAATAATAACATTACCACAACGTTATTGCATAAATATACAAATAATGTAACATGGAGAAATTCACTAAGGATTTTTGTGTCTGCTGATAGTCATTAATTTGCATATTACTTTGGGGGCTGTTCAGCATCACTGCTGAATCAGCATTTTTTTTAAAACATGCTGCTCATTTACACCAAGTCTGGAAAGACTGACACTGTCATAATTTAAATATTCACAGCTTGAGTGAGTACGACTTAATTAAAGGGGTCATGAGTTGAGAAATCAACATTTTCTTGAACTTTTGATATATAAGAGGTCATTGTACTATAAGAATATCCTGTAAGTTTCAGAACTGAAAACTTTGTTAGTCCAATAAAAGCCTTTATTGACACCAGGCCCTTCGAACAACTCATCCTGGAATATGCCTATCTATGACAGATATAGGTGAAACGCCGCCTCCACAGAAGAAATCAATGAGGAGAGAAGAGCGATACAGGACTGTAAAAATAACATTACCTTTCAAAGGATCCTAATGCTAGGAATATGGTTATTTATTTTCAACAATGTGAATGTCTCAGTTGAGCTTTATTTATTTGTATTCGGTACATTTCACTGTGGATTCTTTGGTAAATCAGTCGCATTTCGGCGCAGGCTGTGCAAACAGACTTTTACGATATGGACTCGACAGTAATGCAACAACATGTAAGTAACTGTGTTAATTCTAATGCCTGATCTGATCTGTAATGATGTACATTTACATTTACATTTATGCATTTGGCAGACGCTTTTATCCAAAGCGACTTACATTGCATTATACTATACATTTGTATCTGAGTATGTGCAATCCCTGGGATCGAACCCATGACCTTGGCATTGCTAGTGCCACGCTCTAACCACTGAGCTACAGGAAAGTCATGTAGTCAAGGATGTAGTCAGATGTTCGTCTATGTGTCAGTAAATCAAACCAGTGACTAAACGGTCAACTTCATGTTGTTTCTCTTAGTAGGATGAAAATAATCTGTTATTAAATGGTGATTAAATTATATATAGAAAGTGTTCAAAGAACGCTTCCTTTACCATCACTGGAGCTATCAATCAAACAGCGAGAGTTTATTAGTGACTGAGTTCTGGACTCATGCCAAAACTCCCGTTTTATTCAACGAATCTCTTACTTACATCACGTTTGCAATGTTAGTTATGATGAAACCTTTCGTTAGTGTGCAGAAATTGAGTTGCAATGACGAGATCACTGCTTTTATGCGCTCAACAATATGTCTGTGATCGGCTACAATGTTCATCACTGCAACCTTTCATGACACGATCTAAATATAATGCCATAGATCTAAATATAATCAACACTTTTCATGATTAGTTAACCTTAAGAGCTGTAATAGTAAAAATGTGCTAAAAGTTTTTGAGAGAGTAATACTTAGCTATTTCATATGCAAAGATGTTAGCCAATCACAGCAGTGGGCGTTTGCACTTAAAGGATTGGTTCACTTTTAAATACACTTTTCCTGATAAATTTACTCACCCCCATGTCATCCAAGATGTTCATGTCTTTCTTTCGTCAGTCGAAAAGAAATGAAGGTTTTTGAGGAAAAAATTCCAGGATTTTTCTCCATATAGTGCATTTCAACGGCTACCAACAGATTGAAGGTCCAAACTGCAGTTTCAGTGCAGCTTCAAGGGCTTTAAACGATACCAGATGAGAAATAAGGGTCTTATCTAGTGAATCCATCGGCCATTTTCGAAAAAAATACAACCGTTTATGATTTATAAACAAAATATCGCCTTGAACGTACTTTCCGCTTCCGCATTCTTCATAACGCTTACGCTGAATGTCCTACGCCTTCCCTATTCAACTTACGGAAAAAAACTAAACTGGCGCCGCGTTCGTTACATAAGTAGAATAGGGAAGGCGTAGGACATTCAGCGTAAGCGTTATGAAGAATGGGGAAGCGGAAAGTACGTTCAAGGCGATATTTTGTTTATAAATCATAAACGGTTGTATTTTTTTTCGAAAATTATCGATCGATTCGCTAGATAAGACCCTTATTTCTCATCTGGTATCGTTTAAAGCCCTTGAAGCTGCACTGAAACTGCAGTTTGGACCTTCAATCTGTTGGTAGCCGTTGAAATGCACTATATGGAGAAAAATCCTGGAATTTTTTCCTCAAAAACCTTCATTTCTTTTCGACTGACGAAAGAAAGACATGAACATCTTGGATGACATGGTGGTGAGTAAATTTATCAGGAAAAGTGTATTAAAAAGTGAACTAATCCTTTAAGTCTCACAGCAGACACGCCCCTTAAAACAGAGCGTTCAAATCAGAGGGCTAAAATCAGGGTAGAAAAAGTATTTTATTTCTAAATTATGACAATTTTTGATGTAAAAAGCATACTGACATTTTAAGTGCACCCCAGGAAACATTATAAAACAATAAAACAACGCAGTTCATGACTCCTTTAAAGTTTACAGAGTTTAACAAGGGAAGCTACTGTGAACTCAAGAACATGCACTGTTTCACTCTTTCATGTAGCCCTCTGGCGGTTAATGCAAATCCAAGGCAAATGAGGACATGAAGAATCAAAGAAGCTCACAATGAGGAAGGTCAACGCATTATCTGAGAGGGAAGAAACAGAGCTGTCACTCAATCCATGTGTGTATGTCAAACACAGACGAGACCGCTTATTTTGCTGACTGATAGTGAACACTTCACTCTGAGGCTGTGCCAAGAAATTCTTCATATCTTTTAGTGTGTGAATCCTGGGATTAAGGGCTTTGGTTTCCTTCCTTGCATTTTTGTAAGTGATGATTGATCCATTATCAAGATATGGTTTGAAATCATGTCAATGCGCAAGATCTTGAAGGACAGGATGTTACTAAATACAGATACAAACATGGTTGTAATCCACTCATAAAACTGTCCATATAAGCAGCATTGTGAAATAGAGATGCATGTGGCTTTCGTTAATGCCCTTAGGGTTGCACATTTTTCACTTCATCCTCAAAGTGCACTTCGGCAAAGTCCACCTGCTGCCAGTGGCCCGGTGCCCACCGTCTGTTGAGTCTTATTTGTGGGCCATGCCTGCTCCATGTGCTCATCCTCTCTCGCTCCATGGCAGGTCTTGGCACCAAGTGTGGGGTCTGTTTACATCATCACTGGTGGGTATCTGGACGTACCTCAATGTACAGTTCTGAAGCCATTTTGGGTCTTTATCATAAGGTGACTGTGGAGAACTTTTAATTGAGAAACTGTTAAAGAAATACCGATCACCTTGTGTCTCAACATGATACGCATTACATTAGTCTGAGTGTGAATGGAGATCTCTGTTTACATAACAGTCAAACAAAGACTACATGCTTCAGGCTGTTAGCAGTAGCGCTAGCAATAAAAATAGATAATTGCCTTTGGTATCTGTTTAAAAAGGTTTTGTGTTTTGCTTTCGTGAGTTAATCAGGCACTCATTTTCTTAAGTCTGTTTCGATATATTGTCCACAGTCTTCAAAAGCATTGAGGTTACTTCATCTACCACAAAGCAGAGAGTCGGTACAGAGCAATGTGAAACCTACGAGGTGTGTATTTACTTTGAACAGGACTGTTTTAACTTTTGTGTAAAACTTAGAGCTCTACCTCACCCAAGGCTTAACAGAAAGAGACACACAGAGAGAAAGAAAGGGTAAAAACGCCTGCAATCTGTGTGCCCGGCTGATGGTTGATGGGTGTTGGGCTGAGTTTAGGGAGAGGGGGAGGGTTTTAGAGGGAGGGACAGTGTCATCAGGATTGGGGAGGAGAAGATCAACCTGATTCCTCAGGGAATAAGGTGTCTCAACAGCCTTGCAACTCTCTACTCTTGTGAACATGGTACATTTGCTGGAACCGTCAACCCTAGCTTTTCTGGCAGAATCTTAGTGTTCATTATGGATGAAAGGCGATTAGTTTTATTTCCGCACTGGAATACTGTCATACCAAAGGTGTGAGGACTTTGGGAAAAGTTTTATGTATAGCGGCAGTCAAGGACCTAAGGTGAGTTTCGGAGTTGTCAGGCATGCGGTGTCAGTTTGCTAAACTTCTTTGCCTCATTTCTCTTAGAAGATTTTGCACAAAATCTACATATGCAAGTGTGCTTTGTTGGATTTTATACATATTGTTATTTTTCTGTGTTAAGCATTTCTTTGGGCTACAGTCAAGCTGTTAGAAGTGAGGTTTTTTTCTTTTTCCATTTTCTAAATACAGGTAAAAGTACATTTGAAGTGGATCAAAACCTTTCATCAAAGGTTTAATCAAAACCTTCTTCTTAGGACAACTTAGTTTTTAGGACAACCATGATGAACTTTTTTGATCCACTTCAAATGTTGACTACTATATTTTTAAGTAAATCATCAAATAATTCCTGTTATCAAACAAGATGGTGCTACTAATTACTAATGGTCAAGTGCACTTGCCAGGTCGCTGTATGTTGGTGAAGTTAATAAGATAATTGTCCGTTTTTTAGTTATTAAGACAAATCAATATTCTAATAATTATATTAATAATATAAAATATTATTATTAATTCAAATCTTTGACTTGTCATTTACAACAGCGGCTAACCTCTCTTCTGAACACTTTTTGGCTGGGGCCTAATGTAATGTCAGTCAGAATGAAATACTGTTTCTTCCTAAATAAAGAGTTTCCCATCTCATCCATCAAGGGCTTTTAACATGGTGTGGTCATTGGAGATTATATATTGAACATTGAGCTGATTACATATTGAATATTTTGTGGTGTCACACATGATCAGAAGATGTTGATACATGAAGGTGGTCACCTTAAAGGGTTAGTTCACCCAAAAATGAAAATTCTGACATTATTTACTCACCCTCATGTCAAACCTGTAAGACTTTAGTTCGTCTTCGAAACACAAATGAAGAGCTTTTTGATGAAATCTGAGAGTTTTCTGTCCCTCCATAGACAGCTATGCAACTACCACTTTGATGCTTCAAAAAGTTCATAAAGAGATCGTAAACTAATCCATATGAGTTGAGTGGTTTAGTCCAAATTTTCTGAAGAGACTCAATCGCTTTATATGACGAACAGATTGAATTTAGGCTTTTATTCACATAAACATTCATCAACTCAAACATCAGTTGTGGTAAATGGAAGCTCAAGCATGTTTGCTTGATGTGTGCGAGAACCAATGAGGTTCGTTCTCGTGTTACGCAGCACATTTGAGCATCTGCAAGAACCAATGAGGTTCATTCTCGTGTTACGCAGCACGTTTTAGCTTCAACAAGAGGTTTGTTCTTGCACGTCAAGCAAGTTCAGCTGAGCTTCTGTTTATGTTCACTTTTCGATGTTTACATGTGAATTAAAGCCTAAATTAAATCTGTTCATCATATAAAGCCATCCGCTTGTTAAGTCGTGACGTAAGGAACGCCGTTTCTGGGTCCAAGCTCCGGCTTGTTTCACTTGAGAATGGCATCTCAACGTTTATGAGCGCTATTTATTCATATTAAACATTTAACTTTTTAAAGTTAAACATTTAAAATACTTACAGTCTACACAATAGTCTCCGTGCTCACAGCGTCACAGACATTAATATTTTAACGATTTATAAAAGATGAATCACTCTCTGGCCATCTGGGATTTTGGTATGGAGATAAAGGTTATGATTATAATTTTTTGGAAGTATTACACCACATCGCGTGTGTATATTAGCACCGTTTGTTGTTTTCTTGTGGTATGAGATAGAGCGTTTGGACCCAGAAGCGCTGCAGCGTGACGTCAGACTTAACAACCGAATTATGCATCTTCAGAAAATTTGGACTAAACCACTCGATTCATATGGATTAGTTTTACGATCTCTTTATAAGCTTTTTGAAGCGTCAAAGTGGTAGTTGCAGAGGCTGTCAGTAGAGGGACAGAAATCTGTCAGATTTCATTAAAAAGATCTTCATTCATGCGAAGCTGAAAGAAGGTCTTACAGGTTTGGAACGACATGAGGGTGAGTAATTAATGACAGAATCTGAATTTTTTGGGGGGTGAACTAACCCTTTAAGTGTCCAGGGCCAAGTAAACTGGGATTAAGCCAGTTGTCTAAACTATCCATTCTCTGAAGCCCCCCTAGTAATTTAGATAATTGCCTCCCTGTAGCACTAGGTGTGGACACAAGGGAATTGTGAGGTCCTCATGTCCATTTCCATAGACAGATAGGGGACTGAGACACAAAAATGTTGTCAAACTTTTTCAGAAATTGTGCATAATCTTTGAATTTAATCTTTAATCTCCTATACAGTGTAAAAAATATACAGTATGCACTGAATGCTTCACTTGAAACAAAAAAAACTGCATTTGTCTGAATCTTATTAGCAGTTCATGTTCACAAATATTTTGCTAGGACATTATATTTAACGTCATTCGTAATGCTTGAGCACAGTTGAAATAGCTGCTCAGTTGAAAATGACGCATCCATGGGCATGTCGATGCATGGCTCTGGCCACAACTTTTGCAAACAATAAACTAACAGCAAGAGCTTGTGTAATCCTATAGTAACCCATGTACCACAAAGCATTTAACACTTGCAGGGGAAAGTAATAATAAGTCCTGTAGAGTTTGTTAAAAAGGGAATGATAAATTACAGTACGCACAATAGAAGAAGAGTGCAGTTTTTTTTTGCTTACTACGTAGAGGTACATGTTTTAAACATATGCTACAGTTTGCTTTCTTGAGTAGTTTTATTAGTGTCTACACTTAAATTTGATTTATTATCACACAGAAACTTTACAAGGGTGCTAGCATGCTACTGTTCAGAGTATCCTTAAAAGTCATTACATCTAACTAAACTGGCAAAGTGAGAATTGATAGTGAAATATGATCTGAGTGTGTGCTGCCTGGCTGAGCGTGTGGCGGCAGGTAGCTGTGAGAGTGTGTGCTGGAGGGCAGAACACATCCTACTGCTAACAGAATCACCCTGGGGGATTTCACAACTTTTACCTGTTTGATTTCAGGAGAATTCAAAAGAGTTAAAAAGCATTGTTTCATAAACTTACCCACGCAGAAACAAAATGTTTCTTTATCAGTTTTAGGTTTAACCAGAATAGCACAGATTAGTGGTGCCTCTATCTAAAAAGTGCATTCCACGAAATATTGCTCCATATCCCCCCACCCTCATGTAGAGAGATTTATGGCAGTTAGAACTGTTATCGTACATTTACATAAATATACAGCAGACTGACAGGAAGTAAAACTTTAAATAATTGTTAATTAGCTAGCTCTGCTTGCCTTTAACCTCTTGCATCCCTCTGACCTTGTACGAGGACATTATATTTTAGTGAATTTCTTTGACACCATACATGTCACAGTTTTAAGTCTGGATGTAAAGAGCACATTCAGGGCTTTTCAGAGGACAACAACTTCTCATTGGTCTTTAAAAATGACTGAATTATCAAATTTAGCACTCTTATGGAAATTGTTTGTTATAAATCAACATCTCAGGAAAATGTTATGGGGTTTCTAATTAAAAAATTGCTTTCTGTTAAAGGCATTGATTTCATAATATGTCCTCAGTAGAGGACAGCAGGACTTAAATCATACTTATCAGGCATTTTAGGAGACACAACAAGTGAATAGGGAAAGAAATTATGTATTAATATTCCTATGAAATATTGCATGTTATTATGAAAATGTTGGCAACTATTACTACCATTATTACACCTCTTTTTTCATTACATGTTGCTCCAAGAACACATTAATATGCAAATTACAGTGTATAGATATGTTGCATTCAATGGGAAAAACCATGTATGGCCATTTTACCCACATACTGCAAAATGGTAATAAAATGTAATGTCAATTAATTCCATTATATCTTTTATAATATATTTAAGAATCATCTTTAAACAAAGTTTGATTAAAAAACCTAAAAATTGTTTGGTGAATGAAAAAAAAAATCCCATTGTTTTTTGCCTATACATGTAATTTCATGTCATGTCAACCATAGTCCACTTAAGAGGGCATAGCATAACATATTAATAAAATATAATTTTTCAAAAAAAAAAAAAAAAAAATTAAATGTTTTTCTTATGCTCTAAGCAATGTAATGACATGAAAAAATACTAAATTCAAAAAACATTTTTTTTATTTGTTGCTACACACTAGTGTACCCAGGTGAAAAAAAGTACATTTCTATAATTTACTTAAAAGTGCTCTATTTTCGTGTACTAATTTTGTACTTAGTATACTAAAAATTCTTCTTTAGTACTTTTTAAGATAATCTTAAGAACATCTAAGTGTACTCAACTGTGCTATTTTGAGACACCATGAAATATGAACTAAAATGTGCTTTTAATATACTATCTCTGTATTTTAAAAATGTATTTAGTTACCATTTGTAGTACACTATGGGTTCAAATGTACTATAAGTGGTATCTAAACACATTTTTAAAATACAGAGATAGTATATTAAAAGCATATTTTAGTTCATATTTCATGGTGTCTCAAAATAGCACAGTTGAGTACACTTAGATGTTCTTCTTTAGTACTTTTTAAGATAATCTTAAGAACATCTAAGTGTACTCAACTGTGCTATTTTGAGACACCATGAAATATGAACTAAAATGTGCTTTTAATATACTATCTCTGTATTTTAAAAATGTATTTAGTTACCATTTGTAGTACACTATGGGTTCAAATGTACTATAAGTGGTATCTAAACACATTTTTAAAATACAGAGATAGTATATTAAAAGCATATTTTAGTTCATATTTCATGGTGTCTCAAAATAGCACAGTTGAGTACACTTAGATGTTCTTAAGATTATCTTAAGAAGTTCTAAAGAAGAATTTTTTGTATATTAAGTACAAAATTAGTGCGTGAAAATAGAACACTTTAAGTACATAATAGAAGTGCACTTTTTTTCACCTGGGTAGTTGTAGTGGAATCAGGGGCATAATAATAATGTTTGGGGGTTAATGCAACAATATTTGGCCCCTCTGGAAGTGTTCTTTCAGTCACACTCTAAAAACTGCTGGGTTAAATATGGACAAAACCAGGGATTGGGTTGTTTTTACCCAGCCATTTTTTTCAACCAATTTTGGATTTATTTTTTTAGCCAGCAATATAGTAATATAGTAAAAGGCGTGTTTTTGCTCACCCACAAATAGGGGCAAATTTGTGGGGTATTTTAAGCTGAAACTTGACCAGACCAGAGACTTATATTACATCATGTGAAAGAGGGCATAATAGGTGCCTTTTAACCCAACCTGCTGGGTTTGTCCATATTTTACCCAGCTTGGGTTTTTTAACCCAGCATTTTTTAGAGTGCAGTGTGATTATTTTTAACTAAACGAAAACATTTTTATTTGAAATAAAGGTGATATCTAATTTAACTGTAAAAAACGAAAAATAAACTAAAATACTAAAAACTAAACTGAAGTTGTAATGACTCCAAAACTAAAATAAAATAAAATAAACATTGATTTTAGTTTTTAATAAAGAGTATATTGTTAAATGTTATTTGAAACTGGGCTGGGTGGGATGATAAATATCTTGTTGAACGAGAGGATAAGCAGGGAGAGATCAGTGTCAGATGCCCCTAAATATATGAGATTGTGGTGCCTGCGTTCCAGTGCACTTCATAGGTTAAAAGTCCCATTTTCATATGATAATTATTATAGTTTACTTGTAAGTTAAAAATGACTGGCTAACCATGTGAAAATGCATCACCTCGTTTAAAGAATTCTAGTGCTCTTCTCACGGTTAAACAATGTAACGTAGCTTGACCAGACATGTCAGGAAAAAACAGGAGAAAAAAAATACCTGACTATGGTTTTTTCCTAGGTGAAACAGACAATAAGATGAGTGAGTGTGTGTATGCGTGTGTGTTTTGTCCTTTCAGGGTTCAGTATGTGTTTATATAATGGTCATTGCAATAATACTTTGCCATATCGGCTCATTGTAAGACCATGTATTGGCACAGCGTGGACTACTTGTCTGAAAAATAATGATTTTTTCCTTTTCTTCAGGTCTGCAGGTCCATGTTGAGACGGTGAGAATGGCTTTCACAGACACAGCCATAATTCTCACTTTCATAGCAGTCCTAGGAATGTTAACCAGATGTCAGGGGAGCCTGGTTAAAGACAACTCTCTACTGAGGTTCACCCATCATTTGTATAATGCGAGCATTTATGAGAACTCTGCCCCCAGGACCTACGTGGAGAGCCCAGTCCGAATGGGCATCTTACTATCTGATCCCTTCTGGGACATCAAGTACAAGGTTGTCTCTGGTGATGATGACGGCCTTTTCAAAGCCGAGGAGGAAAGCGTAGGAGATTTCTGCTTTCTGAGAATCAAAACCAGAAGCAGTAACTCAGCTGTGCTGAACAGAGAGGTACGAGACATTTACACTCTCACCGTTGAGGCTATAGAAAGTACCTATGAGAACCGAGCTAGAACAAAGGTATCGATCCAGGTGCTTGACACAAATGACCTGAAACCGCTCTTTTACCCTGCCTCTTATCATGTGCTAATCAAAGAGGACACACCGATCAAGTCGAGCCTGGTGAGAGTGAGCGCAACGGATGCTGATATCGGCAGCAATGCAGACTTTTATTACTCATTCACCACAAGATCACACCCATTTGCCGTTGATCCTTTCACGGGGACCGTTACACTTGTCAAGAGACTAGACGCCAGTCAGAGAGACAGGTATGACCTAACAGTGCTGGCAGAGGACAGGACAAAGAAAATTTCTGGTGTGCAGAAGTTTGGGAATGTAGCAACGGTTGTTGTGACCATACAAAAGGTGGCAGAAAACTTTACCCTCATTGCACCCACTAGTGCAGTGAGTCCACAAATGGATGACGACAAAATAATCGTGAATGTCAAGATGGAACCCAAGGAGAAAGAGAAAGTGGCGTCTTTAAGTATAGTTGAAGGCGATCCACAAAAGAGCTTTCAGATTATTCCATCTACATTGCATGAGGGTGGCTTTCAGCTTGTCTCAACAAAATGGATTGACTGGTCACAAAACCCACTTGGACTAAACATTTCCCTTCAGGCCAAAGACAGAAGTATCCCTCCTCTGCAAACACCAATGCAAACAGTGCATATCCCTCCTCCTCCTCCGCAAGTTAAACCCTTGACATTTGAACAAGAACTCTATTATGTCAGCCTCAGTGAATTTTCTCCTCCGAAAAGTCACGTGGTTAGAGTATCTGTAGGTTTGAGTTTCAAAAACACAACCTTCAGCATCAAAGAAAACCATGATAGCAATAAATTCAAAATCAGTGCCAAAACTGGTGTAATTGTGACTTCTCAGTCCCTTGATTTTGAAAAGCACTCTCATTATGAGTTTGATGTTACTGTGAATGATGGAGAAGCGGTTACCCGTGTCGTTGTGGATATAATTGATGAAAATGATAATGCCCCTAGGTTCACATTGCCTTCATACCAGGCTTCTCTGCCTGAAAATGCTCCAATCGGAACAAGCATCTTAGCTGTCTCTGCTATTGATGTTGACAAAGATAACAATGGTTTTATAACCTACGCTATAGCAAACACCGGTCCCGTTCCTTTCAATATCGACCCACTGACCGGTGTGATTTCAACCTCTCAGGAGTTCGATTATGAGCTCATGAAGAGATGGTACCACCTGAGAATATGGGCCTCTGATAGTGGCAGCCCTTTTAACAGAGTGAGCGAATGCTCTGCAACAATCACCATGACCAACATCAATGACAACGCTCCAGTGTTTGAGCGGGTGGCATGCAATGCCTCCATACCCCAAGACTTTGCTGTGGGAAAGAGTATTACAGAGATGTCAGCACTCGATCTGGATGAGCTGCAGCAGATCAAATACAGGATAGAATCTGGGAATGATGACGGTCTGTTTGCAATTGACCCTGTTTCTGGCACCATTAAACTTTTTAGAGCCATTCCCTCAAATTATGAAGACACATACTTACTTAAAATAACAGCAACAGATGGCAAACATAGCGCCGATCCCAATACCGTGACCGTACGTATCACAGGCAAGGGCGAAGGTGCCACCACATATTGCGAGGAGACCGGAATTACTAGGCAGATGACAGAGAAGCTTATTGAGTCATTTAAGCCGTCTCTCATGGTCAAAGAAGAAGAGTCTATCTCAGATGTTCATATAATTAACCAGCACTCTCCAAAGTTTATCACGGGTACACCGAGCTCGATCGACATCAGGGAAGACTTTGCTCTCAATAGATCTGTGCTGCAGTTTAATGCCACTGATAATGACTCTGGCTTTAACGGAAAGCTTGTCTATGCAATTTCCAGTGGAAATGAGGATGGATGTTTTACTATTGACATGAACACAGGGGACCTGAAGGTTATCTGTGCTTTGGACAGAGAGCAAAAAGAGTTCTACATTCTCAACATAACTGTGTACGACCTGGGATCTCCACAAATCTCTACGTGGAAGTTTCTTGCTGTTAGTATTCTTGATGCAAATGATAATCCTCCATTATTTTCTCAGCCAAGATATGTGGTGAACATCCCAGAAAACACAGAGGTTGACAAAAGCATCGTCAAAGTCAATGCAGTCGATTTTGACTCGGATGACAATGGAGCGTTTAAATATTCATTGTTAACCTTCACCGAATTGTTCAAAATTGATGAAGTTACAGGAGTGGTGAAGGTAACTGGGCCTTTAGACAGAGAGACCTTTAGTAGATATGATCTGACAATTGAGGCCAGAGATCAAGCCAAACTGGACCCACAACTTTTCTCGTTTGTAGATCTGGTGGTTGTACTGGAGGACATCAATGACAATCCTCCAAAGTTCGTACCTACAGTCTACAGGATCAAAGTTCCTGAGGATGTTCCTCCAGGCACAGTGCTGTTATGGGTTGAAAGCTTTGATTTAGATCTGGAGAGCGGAGGGCGCATAAGCTACAACCTAAAAAACAGTGAATCAGGGACGTTTTTCCTGGATACATCCACAGGCTGCTTGACTCTGGAGCGTGAACTGGACTTTGAAAGGCAGCAGTCTTATAATCTAACGGTTCGAGCTGTAGACCACGGAAAGCCCCGGTCTTTATCGTCTTCATGTTTCATTGAGGTTGAAGTGTTAGATGTCAACGAAAACCTGAACCGACCTCTCTTCACTCTTTTTGTGCATAACGCAGCCGTTATGGAGGATGCTGCAATAGGAACTTCTGTCTTAACACTAACAGCTGTAGATAATGATCTAGGACGAGATGGAGTAGTCAGATACTACATCCATGATGGTTCAGGGCTTGGCGTCTTCACGATCGATGAAGAAACAGGTATGTTTGTGATTACAATATTTCAAGTTTGTCTCACATGCTTTACCTAGATAGGAAAATGCCTCATGGATATTACTGACCCTTTTTACAGTACCTGCCTTCAGCATTTTGGGTCAACACTGCATGTTCAAACATTTACAGATCAGTCATTTGGCATACCAAACATGTGTAAAGACAAAGTGATACATGGCTTTTCCTTGCAAATGTTGAAAGATTTTAGGAATTTGAAAAGCTATTGCCTTAACATCTGTCACATTACATGCACCTTTTTTTCTTTGAATACATAATTATTGGGTTGAGTTTAGCAATTCTTTTGCATGCTTTGAAGTGATTTTGGAATTTCACATTAGAAAACAAATTTAAACAATGTTGTTGTGTATGTTTAAAAGAATAGTTCAATCTGAATGAAAATTTACTCATAATTTACTCACCCCCATGTCATCCAAGATGTTTATGTCTTTCTTTCTTCAGTCGAAAAGAAATTAAGGTTTTTGAGGAAAACATTCCATGATTTTTCTCCTTATAGTGGACTTCAGTGGGCTTTACCGGGTGGAAGGTCCAAATGTCAGTATCAGTGAAGCTTCAAATTACTCTACACGATCCCAGACGAGGAATAAGGGTCTTATCTAGTGAAAAGATCAGTCATTTTCTAAAAAAAATAAAAATGTATATACTTTTTAACCACAAATGCTCATCTTGCACCAGCTGTAGGTGAAGCTGCAAAGGGTCAGATGTGACATAGGTGAAAGTACAGATCCAGTGTCTGCAAAGTGAGTGTGCAAAGATTAAACCAAACACCCTTTACAAAAAAAAAGGTAAAACAATCGGACGGTTTTGAAGTTTTCCGCCCTACCGCAGTACTTCCGTACTGACGTAAACCATAACATAACATAACCTAACGCAAACCATGGCGGATCACAGAGGAGTGCAAGACGAGCATTTGTGGTTAAAGAGTATATAAATGTTCATTATTCATAAAAAATGACCGATGGTTTCTCTAGATAAGACTCTTATTCTTCGTCTGGGATCATGTAGAGCTCTTTGAAGCTGCACTGAAACTGACATTTGGACCTTCAACCCGATGAATCCCATTATATGGAGTCCACTATATGGAGAAAAATCCTGGAATGTTTTCCTCAAAAATCTTAATTTCTTTTCGACTGAAGAAAGAAAGACATGATATCTTGGATGACATGGGTGTGAGTAAATTATCAGGAAATTTTAATTCTGAAGTGAACTAATTCTTTAAGACAAGCACACATGTTTCATTGCAGTATATTGCTGTTGCTGATTCTGGATAATTACATTTTGCAGGTGTTATTCGGACCGCAGGCCTTATGGATCGTGAAGCTGTGCCACACTATTGGCTGACAGTTTATGCAAAAGATCTGGGCACTGTACCGCTGCTATCCTGGACTGAGGTCTACATCGAAGTTTGGGATATTAATGACAATCCCCCTGAGCTGTCCCAGCCTGTCTACTTTGGCTCAGTGCAAGAGAATTTGCCAAAGGACAAATCTGTTCTAAAAGTATCGGCCACAGACATGGACAAGTCCTCTGAGGGGAAGCTTGTTTTCCAAATCCTTGATTCTCAACGCATATATTTCACCATAGACCCAAAAACAGGTAACTCTATGCTTCAAATGGTGGATCAGAAAGTACTTGTTCATCAGTTTTGACGTTGGTGATTCATGTCATGCGATAATGCAACCTTTGAAGGATTGATTAAACATGTCTAGGCACACGTTTTACATAAGTGTGGTATGCCTTGTGAAGGGCACAATGAATAGGACCTCTAATTACTGTGAATACTGTGTCATTTTGTGTCAAGGGTGAGGATAGTTGTTTAGCAGGCCCACAGAGTCACACAAACACAAAACGCAACACATCTGACCCTTTGCAGCTTAACCTAGCCTTTGAACAGTAACTATGAAAATTAGAACCGCATTAACCAGCGTTGCAAGCTTGCACTTGTCTTGACTAAATCTAGTCTTTTTTGTTGTTTCATCTGCCACACCCTGAGCTAATAGTCAAGGATTACAAAGAAGACAGGGGGTTGGGTTGTATTATATGAAGGATTTATCATGCTGAAATGCTTATTTGTAGATGTTTTATACAGGTCAAAAAAAATGTTAGATGAGCTCTCATTTCAATTATTAAAGGGCTAACAGGTTTGGCTGGAAGCTTGAGGCAAAAACGTATTTAGTATGAGCTATTAATCTTAAAAGAGACAGAGACGTGTGTACTGTACAGTGCAGAGAGAATGCTAAATGAATATAAAAGTGTAATATAATCAATGCTACATCTCAAGAGTCAAATCAGTTGCATGCAGAGAGAGCAACAAATAACAGTGCGGTTTAGCCTTCTTCCCCCAGGGCTAAAGGGACTAGAGTTTTGTAGAGTTTTTTGGCACTCCATGTCAGGACAGGACAGCTTGAGATGACTAATCACTAGAATGAACACTGACTAAGCTAACTGCTTTAACAACTTAGCACCACAAAATCGTAGAATTTATTGAACATGAACAATTTTCTAGAGTGAGTAAGCAGGTAAGACAAATAATTCCTGGGTGGGTTGGGAACAGAGTTTACATTATCAAAAGCCAAAATGCTCTAGGGGAGATTAAGACATGAGAATAGAGACAAAAAGGGCTGTTTTGTAATATTTTGAATGCTACAAGCACTAAAGACATTTTTAAATCCATGCATTTGCCCATTGTCCCATGCATGCACGATAGGGCAGTCTTTCCACAGGTGGGCATTAATGCCAAAACCACACTTTTTAGGATCACCTGCCTAAATACAGACTGCCATAAAACCCCAGCAGGGTTTGTTTTGAGTGCTGCACAGGTTGATATATGCTGTGGGTCCTCTTCCACTGAAATGACACTCTTAAGTGTTTATTGCAGTGGTGGTAAACCACTGTCACTGGTGCATTTTGTCCGCCCTTAGCCTGAAATCAGCTGTTGAGTCTTGAAGCACACTTAACCAAGCCCCTATAACACTCAGTTGTAGAATGGTGTCTGAAAACCTCTTATACTAATTCACAACACTGCTTTTTGCACTTCTCAACTGCTTTGGCTCTTAAGCCATGGCTCATTTTCTGTCAGTTTCTTGGCAACTGGGATATTTGGTCTTTCAGAGATGGCTAAATCCTCATTGACGCGGATGTGAAAAATAACTGTTGTTCCCACGGCTTGTATACCTCAGGTTGACCTAGTATAAACAGTGGAACAAAACAAATAAAGCTTGAAAAACAAACCTGTGAGAAGGGAGAGTAAAATGGGCAGCCTGGCGTGAACGAACAGGTGTGCCATCCATCCATTGATCAGCCTGTCTGTTCTTCCTCTGTATGTTTGTTTAGGTGTGATCAGCACCCTTGCTGCTCTGGACCGGGAACAAAAAGCAGAGCATATCATTGAGGTTGGTTCACTTGCTCCTTTCTGTTTACTAGGTCGTGAACCTCAGGCCTGAGCCTTTCTCTGGCTGATTGCTGAGAACATAATGCTGTTTGTATTTCGAATGTGTGCATCAATCTCGAAGGAATAGTTTTCCCATTTTTTATGTCATTCAAAACTGTTATTTTTTCTGTGTAATTTTGAAGAATCTTCAGGTATGTCTTTGCCATACAACAATACATTAATGTATATTAGAGATGCATTGATAACGATAGCCAATTATTCAGAATGATATCGGCCGATGCCGATAGTTTGGTTTTTCTTATGGAGAAAAAGATCTCGGATACACTTTATTTTAAGGTGTCATTGTTACAGTGTAATTATAAATTTAAATACTGAGTAATATTAATTAACAACATGTACTTACTATAGGGTTAGGGTAGGATTAGGGTTTGGCCGAGGGTTAGTTGGATGTAATTATGCATAATTTACTGTTTTTACTATGGTAAATACATGTAATATATGTAACAATGACGCTGTAAAATAAAGTGTTACCAAGATCTCTCCCAAATAATGCTGCAAACTATACAGAGAACCCTCTCATTTGGTACACTATAATATATTGGTGGTAATTAACAACAGATGTATTATATTAAACTGCTGTTTATTTTCAGATATTACAATTAAATAAAAACTGAAATGTTTGTATACAACTCAGTTGCACAAATAAGGTAGTTTTCATAAGCACTTGTCTTAATTGGGAATTTATTCAAACATACATATATAATTAACAATAAATAAGTTCCTCTAGTGTTTATTTATAGCTAACTAACGAACTGTGAACATGGGATAACTTTCCCGAGGTAAATGCAACTTTTAGTGAAGCTGTGGTTGAAACACTGATTGAATGATTACATGAGACATGTTACAGATTTCGGTAAGTTGGTAGGTTCAGTATCTTTCAACATTATTTCTGATGTTCATGCATGTTTTTTCGAGCTGTAACTTATTAAAGTAGAAGAGATGACTCATGCTCAGAGTTGCCAGGTTTTCACATCAAAACCCACCCAATTGCTACTCAAAACTAGCCCAAAAATAGCCCAATCGCGTTCCGTGGGTAAAATCCAGACTTTTGGCGGGGTTCCCCTGGTAAAATTCACAGGGGCTAAATATCATGTTATTTGGGGTCGCTTTAACCCACGAACATGAAAAACAAACCGCAGCAACAGTGTTAAAGTAACCCAATTCTTGGCAACACTACTCGCGCTGACGCTTTAAGTGAGGCGCTACAACAATATGTCATGTCACATTTAAGTGTGGGAAAAAGGTATTTATTGTTTGAATTTCGTGATAAAACTGATATAATTTAAAGGCTCTTTTTTATATATGAAACAAAGCACAGAGCTATTTGTGATTATTGGATGATATACACTACAAATAATGTTTAGTGTAGGATAAAACTGCAGACCTGGCAACCGCACCTTTTTAATTGACAGGATATAATCGTCCCTGATCATCGGCTGTTTTTAAACAATCTGCCGATGACCGATAGCGAAAATAATAGCTTTTATTGGCCGATACCGATTATTGTCTGATACGCAGGTGCATCTCTATACAACTTACTTCAAGTCTTCTGAAGCCATGCAAAAGCTTTAAGTGGTGAACAGAAAGAATTGTTAAATGAATCATTTCCTCTAGAGTGCTGTTAACTTGAGATCTACTGTGACCAAATCACTGAGTCATTGTTGAATCAGTGAACATCCGATTTGAGAACGAACCACTCTTTTAAAGCCAGTTCTTTTCGACAAACTGGTTGATCTGGTTCACAAATCAAAAAACATATTTGCATATAAGTGGACAGTACAATGTTTAATAATTTAATGAGTCATTCTAAGCCTTTTTCTGCCATGGTACAACACATTTTTTACAAAAACATTTTTTGAAAAAAATCATAAAACTGAGGGAAAATAAAATGGATATGAATTCTGGTGAATGAATGCTGCCACTATATTCTCTATATTCCAGAATAAAGACTATTGCAGTTATAATATTTTATATTTAGACTTTTTGTATTGTCCACTATTAAATATCTCTGTTTTTAGTATTTCTAATTTGTGGTTTTGATTTGTGCACATGATGTTCAAGATGTTTCCCTCAACTGCCGTTGTTTAGGTCATGGTATCAGATGAAGGGGCTCCTCCATTAAGCTCCACTGCCACCGTAATCATTGAAGTCCTGGATGAGAATGATAACAGCCCTCAGTTCAGTCACAAGCTTTTCCAGATAAAACTACCTGAACAGCAGAGCACGGCTGAGGCTCAGGACATCTACAGGATGGTGGCCCGTGATGACGATGTGGGGCCCAATGGCATGATCACGTACAGCCTGGAAGACAGCAATGACGATCGGTTTGATATCCATCCTGAGACCGGGGTGGTGACGGCCAGAGGAGAGTTTGTTCGGGGCAACTACAGTATTCTGACGGTACGGACACAATCAGTAAATCTAGTTATAAATTACAATAAAAGGGGGAAAAAATGCACATTTTCACCTTTTGTTTTCTGCTTCACTGTCATAGATACAAGCAACAGACCAAGGCAACCCTCCAAGGATGTCTAAGACCCGTCTGCATGTCCAGTGGGTGCCCCAACCTGAGCCCAACTCTGAAATACTGGCTTTTGATGAGCCGCCCTTCAACTATGTGGTGATGGAGACAGATCCTGTCTCTGACATGGTGGGAATCATTCGAACAGAGATCTCAAAGAACCTGCTCTTTTTTGACATTATCGGTAAGCAAGGCTCTATCATTTACCATACCATTGCTCTTTAGAATGAATGAACATAAACAAGATTTTTTTTTCTTGTTTCAAAGGGGACCTATTATTCCCCTTTAAATAAGTCTCTGACATCCTCAGAGTAGGTATGTGAAGTTTTAGCTCAAAATACCCCACAGATAATTTTTTATAGCATATTAAAATTGCCACCTTGTGGGGGTGAGCAAAAACGCTCCGTTTTTGTGTGTCACTTTAAATGCAAATGAGCTGGTGCTCTCAGCCCCCTTTCAAGAAGAGGGTGGAGCTTCAAGAGCTCATTCTCCGGCATACAGACAACAACAAAACGGGACAATCTCACGCACTGAAAATGTCAGAAACTGTCTGTAGCAGCATTCAGTTCGAACCGGAGTCAGACAATGATGCCTAAAGAGCCAGAGAATATCTGCTGCGTGGAGATAGAACAGGTATAGTTTAGTTAATTGCAGATATAACTAATGTTGTCAACTTACTTTTATCCATATTAGTACAAGCATGTTGTAGTGGACCCCGGCGAAGTTTATTGTACTTCACACAAAAGATGAAGCGTCTGTTTTCACTCCCGAAAATCACTGTAAGAGCTGAATAAAACACAGTACAAGAAGCGCGCATTAAGGTCTTATCCATAAACTCTCTCTCTCCCTCGCATTTTGATCAACACACACCGCGAATTACACAAAAATGCTTGTTACAACTACTGGTAAACAAATCTATACAGGCCTTATGCCTTTTCTGGAGTGCTTAATAAACAGGGAAACTTTATATCCGTGACGTCACTTTGTTCCGAATCTGCAAACGGCTTGTTCTGAGACACTGCTTGTGATTTATGGGATTAAAAAAGGAGTGGGGGGATTTTTATCATTATAGGGTGGTTGTGTACACACACTACCAATACACATTTATGTTCAAACATCATGTAAAAGTGAATTTTGCATAATAGGTCCTCTTTATGCATAAATCTAACAACATTTAGAAAGTTTTTGTTTAAAACAAAGTACAGAAAAAAAGTTTTACAATAGAGTAGGCCTATAAATTCATGTTTTATAAAATAGCTATGCAAAAAGAAAGAAAAACAATTTTATTAGAGTCAAATGGTAAAGAAGGTGTGTAATATTGGCTGTCATGGGTACGTGGTACAATTTGGCATGTAGGGGGTCGGGTGTCACTGTGATGCTATAGCTTCCCTCTCTGTGATAAGATCTGTGCCAGGAGGCAGATCTTAGCATTGACACATTTCTTCAGATGACAAGCCAGAGCACCAGAGGAGCTTCCATCAGTCTCTCTGTGCTCGTGCAAGCTGCACATATTCGCCTGCAGTTAAGGGCTGAACCTGACCTTCACTTTACTCCCCACATTCTTACCTTCAGCCCTGCGGACTCACTCCGAGAGAAATGAGCTTCAGTGGAAATAAATCAGAAGCATTTGTAGTAGGGAGGGAAAATGAACCACAAGGAAGAAAGTTCAACTTGTTTTATCACAGCGTGGTTCTACTCAACATGATATAATGACAGCGAGGCATGCATTAATTTAAATTCATTATCTTACTCTTAGATACATACACATTATATTTTAACCAGGAAACTGTGGTCAATTTGATTAAAAGGATTCTTTGATTTGGGACTCAGTGTCATACATTACCTTATATGTTGCTCTGAATTTGTCATGCATAATTTTGTGATTATCAATGTTAGGTCACATATATGGTTTAATGTCATTCACTTTAAATGCTTTGAATGATGATTTTTTATTTAATTCTATATCATTGGGGATTTCTAAATGAATCCAGACTGTTAGAAGTGATGTGATTAAAATAAATTCATAATTAAAACTAGTCTAGTCTGTAACTAGTTTGTAAACCCTACACCTATTTAATTTGCTTGAAAATCAATAAAAAAAAGACAAGTTATGGATTATTACTTTGCATTTCTGAATTTTCAGTGTATAGTTGATTTGTCTATTGAAACAAATATTAAATATTCTATAATTGTTTTATATTGAAGTTTAAATTATGATTTTTAATAAAAAAACAACGATTTACATAAACAGTAAGGCAAAAATGAAGAAAAAAAATCATATTTGATCAGAATATAAGATTAAAACGTTGGGTAGGAGTTAAATAGTTAAATAAAACAATCTCTAGTCTGCTTAACTTTATCCTCAACCCTAACTTTTTTATCATTTAGTTTGAAGGCATTGTTTGATTAAACAAAATAATAATAAAAAAGCAACAAAAGATCTTCAGACAGCTTTTCTTCAGAACGTATCTCAAAGCCTCCATCAAGGCCAGTATTAGACATGGTTGGTCTTCAGCTAAGAGGATGATAAATCCATTTGAAGTCTGCTTTGTAAAGTTTGGAAATGAATATAGTGAAGAGACACTTGTAATTACAGTTGTATTAAAATGGGACCAGAAAGCCTTCAATAGGTGGAATTCTTAATAAACACCATCTGTTAAAGCAGGCATGAATTTGCCCCCACTGAGTAAGACGTCTGGTCTTTTTATACTTGTGCCAAATGTTTTCCCTTAAACAATAGTGCTGATCTCATGAACAGTGTCCCAAAAGTGCCCTCCTAATGTGGCCTTGTTTTCTGTCATTATTGTAGCTGGATGGGCATAAGAACGAAGACTTATGTGGGTATTATAGAGCAGTTGTTTGATTGGTACCCATAGTATGCTGGTACTTTTCATCAAGGCTTTTTTTTTTGCTTGTCATGTAATTGCGAATTGTAGAGGATTGTATGTGGATTACACTTCACCTGAATCTTACTGTCATAACACTTTGTTTCTCACTCAACCCTGAAATAATGTATACGGGTTCACCCACAAAAGTTCACTCAGAGGTGTCGATGGTAAACCATCAGATGTGTGAAACAACATGTTATTCTTGCCCAATGTTTTTTCTAACACAGCAGATTTTATGGTGTCCCAAGACACAAACAAAATAGTAAAGTTGCATTGTAAAGTAAACAATAATTCTCTTGAAATCAAACATTAAAATTCAGTATTAATATAATATTGAATTAATATTGATCAACACGATTACATAAATTCATAATTAAAAGCACTGTATATGCCCAACACCTATTTAATTTGGAGGCAAAGCAATGAAAAGTCCCATAAGAGTGTAATAAGGTATAATGGTCATGGGTTATTGTAATTATGGAATATTGAAATGCATAAGTTTAAATAACATGAACTTAACTTTTAATCAACCAGCTTGCAAAGATGAATATGCACCAAAATACCATAAAGATTGATTGGATACAAGCCCTTTGATGAATAAAATACACTGGAAGTTTTTTTAACCTTCTTTTTAACGTTCATAAGGCTTTTATTCTGCTATCCTAAATATTCATCTCATTTATGCATTTGGCAGACGCTTTTATCCAAAGCGACTTACATTGCATTATACTATACATTTGTATCTGAGTATGTGCAATCCCTGGGATCGAACCCATGACCTTGGCATTGCTAGTGCCATGCTCTAACCACTGAGCTACAGGAAAGCCATGCACATATTTGCACCAAATATGTGCAAATATGTGCAGTTATGTGATTGGTTCAGAACAAACCTCTGACCCATGTTGAGAACCACTGATCTAACCACTGTTGTATCTTAGGTGGTGATGAAGAGCAAGACTTCTACATTGAGAAGAACACAGGGAGTATTGTGAAAGCTAGACGTCTGGATGCAGGCAGAAGATCTCATTACAACTTAACAGTCAGAGTCACAGATGGATTTCAGGCCATAACCACTCAGGTATGAGCACACATGCCAAATCCATCACACATCGAGCACATAGTCAATAAATTCATAGCATGCACCTCTGCAAATAGAATGTGAGATGAAAGATTTACCATTGTTATCAGGTCTGCATTTTAATATGTCTCACTTTAAGCCAACGGACAGCTGAGAGTGTAATAGTTTGTCTTTCTTCTCTTAGGCCTATATTCAAGTAGTGGATATAAATGAGCATCGACCCATGTTCTTGAAGAGCCTCTATGAAGTAAGGGTGCCAGAGGACACATCTCCGTGGAAGGACATCCTTCACATTAGTGCCCATGATGCAGATGCCAACAGTGGACTCTTTTACACCATCCACAGCAGCCTCAACCCAGACAGCCTCAAGTACTTTCACCTGGACCAAAGGAGTGGTGTGCTTGTCATTAAAGAGGAGCTAGACTATGAGACCATCTCCACTCATACTCTGATTGTAATGGTAAAGTGACACTTGACTTGATTCAACAAGACTCTCATCTCAAGGTCTTATGTAAATAGTAATAATAGACAGAGCAATGAAGGCTATTACAAAATCAAGCCAGAAAAAAATGATACTTTGATTAAAGTGTTAGTTCTGTCATTAATTACTCACCCTCATGCCGTACCAAACCCATAAGACCTTCGTTCATCTTCGGAATACAAATTAAGATATTTAATATTTCGGATAAAATCCGATGGCTCAGTGAGGCCTCCATTGACAGATAATTAACACTTTCAATGCCCAGAAAGCTACTAAAGACGTATTTAAAACAGTTCATGTGACTACAGTGGTTCAACCTTAAAGTTATGAAGCGACGAGAATACTTTTTGTGCACCAAAGACTTTATTCAACAATATCTAGTGATGGGCGATTTCGAAACACTGCTTCATGAAGCTTTGAAGCTTTACGAATCTTTTGTTTCGAATCAGTCGTTTGGAGCGCATATCAAACTGCCAAAGTCACGCCCCCCAGTGGTGAACCATTGAAATTTCGAAACACTTATGACGTAACCAAGTCTTGTTTACTGAAATCACGTGACTTTGGCAGTTTGATATGTGCTCCGAACCCCTGATTCGAAACAAAAGATTCGTAAAGCTTTAGTCATTATTTTGTTTTTTGGCGCACAAAAAGTATTCTCATCGCTTCATAACATTAAGGTTGAACCACTGCAGTCACATGAACTGTTTTAAATACATCTTTAGTAGCTTTCTGTGAATCTGAAAGTGTTAATTATCTTGCTGGTAATGGAGGCCTCACTGAGCCATCGGATTTTATCAAAAATATCTTAATTTGTGTTCCGAAGATGAATGAAGGTCTTACTGGTGTGGAACGACATGAGGGTGAGTAATTACTGACAGAATTTTCATTTTTGGGTAAACTAACCCTTTAAATGTGCATGAAATCATTTTGTTTTAGGATTCCAGTTAAATCATCTTGATCAATTATCTTGAGTCCCTGGCATAATGAGGTCAGAGCACAGGGAAGACCTTAAATCCACATTCCCAAAAAATTCCTGACCTCAATAAAGTGCCTAAAAGGGTCATCGTTGGTCAAAAGTTATCTCCCTAACTATTGCACCCCACACACATTGAGCCATGTACTTTATCTTTTCAGGTACGAGATGACAAGATTCCAATAAAAAAGAACTTTGCGAAGGTTGTTGTGCATGTAGAAGACTGTAATGACCACATTCCATCTTTTCTGAATTCTCATTATGAGGGCACCATAAGTAATCTGGCACTCACTGGCATTGAAGTGCTAAGAGTCAAAGCCCTGGATAAGGATACAGGGAGCAATGCGGAGATTGTTTATTCCTTTCACTCTGGTAAGAAATTTGCCTGGAGCACTATATTACCTTTGCTTTTTAACTTCATGTAAAGCACAGATATAAATTAATGAAGTCTTGCCTTAATACTCAGTTTTAAGGTGGCATTTATAAATTCTCTTGGGTGGCAATTAAAAAATGATAATCACATTTAATCTGTATTTGACATTTAACAAAATTCTCATTTAACAATCTCCTTTTTTGTCCAGGTGGGAATGTGGATGGTGCCTTTGAAATCGACAAGGAGACAGGAAGCATTCGTGTATTTGATGCATTAGACAGACTTCCGCAGGAGCGGTATCACCTCACAGTAAAAGCCACAGATCAGGGCTTTCCCCAGCGCAGTGCCCTCTGCCCTGTTACCATCACTGTAAAGCTGTCTGAATTCACACCACCCAGGTTCTCCTCCGAAGAATACATCACTGAGATAAGTGAGGCCATACCTCCTGGCTCTCCTGTGCTATCTGTCTCCGCCAGCTGCCCGTCCTCAGTGCTGTACAGGATCAATCAAGGTGACCCCAATGGGACATTCCACATTAACATCAACTCTGGACTACTATCTGTCCAAAATGCTCTTGATTTTGAGCAACACCCCTCCTACCGTCTGCAAATAAGAGCTACAAATACAGCGGGAATCTCATCTGATGGTGTTATTTACATTTATGTGATAGATGAAAATGACAACGCCCCTGTTTTCCGTCAGGACACTTATTACGGGCAGATTAGTGAGTCTGCGCCCATAAACAGCATGGTGACTGGTGAGAACAACACACCATTGGTGATCAAGGCGTCAGATGCGGACAAAGACAAAAATGCTCTTCTGGTCTTCCAAATCCTTGAGCCTGCAGCTCAGAAAGTGTTTAAAATAGATCCGAGTATGGGTACCATCTTCTTAAAGACTACAGTTGACTTTGAGGCGACACCTGAATTTTTCTTTAGCGTTCAGGTGTGGGATTCTGGTGAGCCATCGCTAAGTTCTTCCAAGGCTTGCAGAGTAAACATTCGTGTCCTGGATTTTAATGATTGTCCTCCCAAATTTGCTTTACCTGTATATGAAACTGTCTTGACCTTACCAGTTTTTGAAGACATGAAAGTGATCCAAGTGACAGCTCATGATGCAGATTCAGCAGTCACCTACATGATTTCGGAGAGTCATAATAAAAATGCATTTAAAATAGACCAGTCCACTGGAATCATCTCAGTGAATGATTTATCTGAACTACAGTCCCATAATGAGTTGAAGATAACTGCCTCCGATGGGTTATATAAAGACACTACCCTAGTGAAATTCAATATCACCAATGCAACAAAGACTAGTCTGAAATTCGAGGACAGGATGCATGTAGCCACTGTACTGGAGAACACTACGTCTGTGAAAACTTTAGTTGTCCTGAGAGCAACAGGTAGCTACCTGAACGAGCCCTTGCAGTACACTGTTTTGAACCCACATGGGAAATTTGCAGTGGTTTCATCATCTGGAGTCCTGCAGACCACCGGAGTTCCATTTGATCGGGAGGAACGGGATGAGTATAATGTTTCCGTGGAGGTCCGAGACATGAGGCATCCACCACGTGTTGATGTCACTCATGTTAAAGTCTACATAGATGATATCAATGATAATGCACCGAAAATATCAAATTTGCCTCATTCATTGATGATATCGGAGGAAACTGAACCAGGGGATGTTCTCTTCCAAGTGCTAGCAACCGACAATGACTTTGGTGAGAATGGATCTATAATATTTTTACTGGAGGATGATTTCAATCTCTTCCGGATTGACTCTTATCTTGGGGATGTGTCATTACAAAGACCTCTAGACTTTGAGTCTATGAATAAATATGTGCTCACTGTACTGGTATCAGATGAGGGTGAGCCGAGTCTGTCAGCCGCCGGGACACTCTACGTCCAAGTGCAAAATCGTTCTCATCCAATATTTCAAAGCCAGTACTACCCACTGAAATTACCTGAGAATATTACTCCTTTTACAACGATCCTGCATGTGCAAGCAAGAAACCCAGAAGGATACCGCCTTATCTACAATCTAGAGGAAGACAATGCCTCCAGGTTTTTCAACATCGATTTCAAAACAGGGGTCTTAAGTGTCATTGATTTCCTAGACTTTGAGACTCAAACAAAGCATATTTTGACTGTTCGTGCCACAGATTCGGTGACTGGTACCTTTAGCGAAGCAGAAGTAGAGATTGATGTGGAAGATATAAACGACAATGCCCCTGTCTTTCAGAATCTGTCTTATGTTACAGATGTGTCTGAGGGCCTTCCAGTAGGCACATCTGTTTTACAGGTCTCAGCTGTTGACAGAGATTCAGACAGGAATTCAGATGTAACTTACCAATTGATTGACAAAAGTGATTTTTTTGAAATTGACCCACTAAGTGGGATTTTGGTGACATTGCAAGTATTGGACTATGAAACTACGCAGCAGTTCACTCTGAAAGTTAAAGCCACAGATAAAGGTGCACCACCGCTCAGCGGTGAGGCTCACATCATTGTGAATGTCATAGATGTTAATGACAACCCTCCAGATTTTAGTGAGCCATCTTATCGGGCCTCTCTTGATGAAATGGCCACTTGTGGCCACATTGTTATCAAAGTTCAGGCTGCAGATCCCGATAGTAAGGATGACCTCCAATATAAGATCCTATCTGGCAATGAGGGGAGATATTTCTCTATTAATGAATCATCTGGACTTATCTCATTCTCTAATGTGTGCAAGAGAAAACTGGATCCATTTTATAACCTCACCGTAGCAGTTTCCGATGGTTTGTTTCAGAAGACTGCCCCTGTTAACATTGACATGACAAACGGCAACAAGCACAGCCCCTATTTTAGCCAGAACATTTACGAGGCAGATCTGGCAGAAAACGCTGAAGTGGGAACTCGTGTGATCCGACTGGCTGCTATTGACCCGGATGATGGGCCATACGGCAGTGTAGACTACACCATAATTAACAAGCTTGCCGATGAGAAGTTCTCCATCGATGAAGATGGACAAATTGTGACTTCTCAGTCATTGGACAGAGAAAATCCAACGCAAAGAGTGATCGCGATTAAGGTCATGGCTAAGGATGGTGGAGGAAGAGTGGGGTTTTGCACTGTAAAGATCATTCTTACAGATGAGAATGATAATATCCCTCAATTTAAAGCCTCAGAGTATCAGATTTCCATTCAATCCACAGTAAACAAAGGCTCGCCAGTGATACAGATAATGGCTTATGATGCAGATGAAGGTAAAAACGCTGATGTCACTTACACAGTAGAAGAAGCAGAGGAGGTTACTGAAGATGTCATTGAGGTCAACCCTTTTACCGGAGTGGTCAGCGTCAAAGAGAGTCTGGTTGGTTTGGAGAATAAGATTTTCACCTTCAAAGTTAAGGCTCGAGATGGAGGCATTCCTTTTTACAACTCCTCTGTGCCAGTCCAGGTCAAGGTGGTCCCACCGGAGATCACTCTGCCCCGGTTTACTGAGCCATTGTACTCTTTCTCAGCATCTGAGGACCTCCCTATCGGATACGAGATAGGCACAGTCAAGGCAGATGCTGACATGCCCCTTATATACAGCTTGGTGAATGGCAACACTATAGACAGCAACAAAGAACATGCTTTTGCTGTCGACAAAGATAGCGGTACAGTTGTAGTGCAGAAGAACATTGACCATGAAAAAACCAAAATATACAAGATTGATGTGATTGCTCAAGGAAATCACAATGGCACCGATGTTGCATCTCTTGTGTCTGTTCACATAGAGGTTCAAGATATTAATGACAATCGGCCTATGTTTGAGGCCGACCCCTATAAGGCCTTCCTGGCTGAGAATTTGCCCCCTGGCACCACAGTTATTCAAGTGACAGCTAATGATGCAGACACAAACATCAACGGAGAAGTCTCATATACAATTGAGCCGGAGTCAGATGATGTTGGCGATATGTTTACAATTGATTCGCAAACTGGCTGGATTATTGCTTTAAAGGAGGCTGATTCTGAGACCAAACAGCTTCATAGATTCTATGTGGTGGCCACTGATCATGGTGACACTGTCAAACTGACCTCTTCAGTTCTAGTTGAGGTGACTATCACAGATGAAAATGATAACCCGCCCCAGTTTACAGAGGAACTGTACCAAGGGTCCATCCTAGAGAACAGCAGGCCTGGAGAAACCGTTGTCACTCTGACAACCGCTGATAAAGATGTTTCTGCAGAAAATAGACAGATTGTATGTTATATAACAGGTACGCAAAGTCTCTTGTTTAGTTAAATCATGGCTGATTGTCTGTCTATTAATAGAATGTTAATATAATACTATTAATATAATAAAACTGATAGTTCTTCTGTGCAGTCTGGCTTTACAGCTCAGCTTTGACATTTTACTTCAGCTTTGGTTGTTGTATAAACATGTTTTTCCATGGGCAAAATTATGTATTTTGGTTTTAAACACATACTGTTGCTGTTTTCATCTCTGAAGATGGAGACCCATTGGGCCAGTTCTCAGTCACAGCAGCAGGGGACGAGTGGACAGTGATTTCCAAAAGTCCACTTGACAGAGAAGATAAAGACAAATACACCCTTAATATAATAGCCACAGATGGAAGATTTCAAACCTCTGCCAATGTTGAAGTCCATGTTCTTGACCTCAATGACAACAGTCCTTTGTGTGAGCAAGTAAGTCAGGCGTTCTCCAGAATATATCAGTTTGTTTTTGCATTTTTTTTATGTGTGTTTCTTCAACTTTGGGCAGTTTTGTCCCTGTGGATATATAGTAAATAAATGCTTTATATAAATAAATAAACTATATGATGAAGACAGTAAGACATGGTGGCTTTAATGTGCTATTCATTCAAAAAAAAAGGATGTTGGCATTTATTCAGTTAAAGGGGACCTATTGTGCAAAATTCACTTTTATAAGGTGTTTTAACTCTGATTGTTGTCCACAGTGTGTGTAAAAAAACAGCCTATAATGATAAAAATCCACCTACTGCTTTTTTATAATCCCCATAAATCAGAACCAGTGTCTGAAAATATGCTGTTCCAGTTTGTTTGTTTTTTGCTGCGTGAGAGTCTCCAGTTTTGTTGTTGCCGGAGTATCTGAAGCACGAGCTGAAAATGCTCCATCCCCTTCTGGAAAGGGGTTGGAGAGCAGCAGCTGAATTGCATTCAAAGATACACAAACGAAAACGGCGTGTTTTTGCTCATACCCAAATAGAGACAAATTTTACATGCTATAATGAATGATCTTTAGGGTATTTTGAGCTGAAACTTCACAGGCACATTCTGGGGACACCAGAGACTTATATTACATCTTGTGAAAAGGGGCATTTTAGGTTCCCTTTAAAAATCACCCCTGGGACATAAAGGGGCCTGTAGAAAAGCCTACATACTAGAACCTAAATTGAAGAAATTCTTGGTTTATTGTTCACAAAGTTCAAAACAAGAAATTTGATGTTGGAAAATTTTTATTGGAAAATGTCCCACTTAGTCCAACTTTTGTCCCTTTTCCCAGTTACTTTATACCGAGACAGTCATGGAGAATTCCTCATCAAGATTGTTCATCCTGAAGATCTCTGCTTCTGATCCCGACATTGGAACAAATGGCCTGGTGTCATTTACTCTGCACGGACCTAATGCAGACAAGTTCCATCTTGACTCCAAAACTGGTAATTTTGATCTCTCGATTCTCCTGCAGGTTTCACTGTTTAGAGCAGTTTGAGACGGAAGAAAAGTTTGAGATTGCTTTTGCTTACTGTTCGAGAAAATCAAATCAAAAAAGAAGATAAGAGGCAACTTTCTCAGGACATTTGGAATTTTTGGAATTCCTTGAAAACAATGAAAGTATTTGATTTATGATACGTTTATGTGACCTAATCTCTTCCATGGGATCCTATCTTAACAAGATACAAGATGCATTAAAAATGCTTTGGGCAAAGTTAGAAACAAAAGACCGTGTCCAACTCTGTAGAGTTAAGTTCTTGAAACAACAACTTTCTTTGTTTTTGCAGCCATGGTAAAGAAATGAAACCACTATCTCCAAGTAAATAATCTGTTGCACACATTTATCAAATAAATAACTAGTCAAGGCTCGTCTTAGATTCCATACATGTTACAACACAGTGTTTAACCCTCCCCTGTTATTGTCATTTTAAGCCCTGTTTCACCTTGTTGCAATGGCTTTTTTTTATTTATTTTTTTTATAGGTGAGCTATTCACTCTTGCAGTCTTGGACCGCGAGCAGGAATCAGCGTATGATCTTGTTGTCAAAGCGACTGATGGTGGTGGCCGCTCTTGTCAGGCAGATGTCACACTCATGGTGCAGGACATGAACGACAACCAGCCACAATTCTCCACGAGCCATTATGAAATCACTGTGTTTGACAACACCACGATTAGGACGCCTATTGCTGTCATCTATGCCAAAGACCCAGACACAGGTATGGCACTGTTTCTCTTGTCACGAATGGCTGGTTTAAAGCAAAACACACAGACTATTTTCAGCTTATCCACTTAGAAAGTATTAAAAGCCCCACAGCTTTTTTCTTTAACCCATCACATGCAGGTTGAAAACCTAAAGGTATGCAACATTTGATATAGGATTGAAAGCTGTGACAGAGAAACATGATTAGAGAGGGACAGACCACACCTGGAGATGTGTGCGAACATGTAGAGTACCGTCACAGGGATTCATGTGAATTTGAACTACTTTGCTCTTATATAATATGTCTTCAACAAGTGATTTAAAGGGATAGTTCACTTAAAAATTCAAATGTGTCATTTACTCACCCTCAAGTTGTTCCAAATCAATTTTTTTTCTTGTGTTGAACACAAAAGAAAATATTTTGAAAAATGTTGGTAACCAGTTGACTTTAGCCATCGACTTCCACAGTATTTTTCCCCCTACTATGGAAGGTTTGTAACAACACGAGGGTGAGTAAATGATGACAGAATTTTCATCTTTATGCCCTTACCTTTCTAAGCATAAGTAATGCACAACTGTGCAAAGTCAAAGAACATAATGTTTTTATCTTGCAATGTGAACATAAATCAAGAGTAGCCAATGGGGGTTATGCGCAACAAACTTCCGTATTCTGTAAAACAGGTCGCAAATCCTCATATCTAGTCATCTGTTGCTCTGCTATTCCAGCACTGAAATACTGAGAATATTATGTTGTGTAACTCTTCCAGGTATAAACTCAGAGGTGAGGTATTCTCTTCAAGGTGCCGACAGTGGCTTCTTCTCCCTAGATGAAATCTCGGGCATTTTGAGACTGGAGAGATCTCTAGGCGATGAGACCAAGTCCGTTTATGAGATGAAAGTAAAAGCCACTGACCGAGGCCTCCCTCGACTTTTCTCCTTTGCCACGATTGCAGTTCATGTTGTCATCCTGAGTGATTACCAGCCATTGTTCCTTAGCTCGGAGTACTATGTACAGATCCCAGAATCATTCCAGGTCGGGTCGGAGGTGATCAGTGTGTCCGCCCGCACCAAAGATGACACCGATAATGAGCCTGTGCGATATACTATCCTCTCTGGGAATGAAGACGGCCGATTCCAGATAAACCCCATGACAGGTAAGGGCTTTTTAATTTCAATGTTTAATTTGTTTTGTAGTTATGAAACCTGGAATATGTGGCAAGATATCAAACATTTTTACACTTTAATTAGGGGTTCAAGCACCTATTGTAATTGTAAAGATTTTTATTATTTTTCTTGTGCCATAAAAACTGATCGTGCAGACCAAACCGTAAGTATAGAGACTTGAAACTTGGCCAGATGATAGGTCTCAGTTTGGGGAGAGGTTGACAGAGTATGACCAAGATTGGCCAAAACGTGGCGCTACAGCGATCAAAAACGCAAAACTGCTCATAACTCCTAGACCGTTTGCTGTGTCAAGTGTCTTATATAATTGTAATCCTTGGCTCGAGACGAACAAACCGATTTCATTTCCGGTATGAAAACTTTTCCGCCATTTTTAATATTGTCAAAAACCTACTTTGGCTAACTAGACCTAGGTTTTTTGCCCGATCGGAGCCAAACCAATGTAGAAATATTCTCTAGTCTCTAGTCAAGTCTGAATATCAATAATTACCCAAAAAAGTTGAAATTTTGATTCACGGGTGTTAAAACAATCATTAAGGGCGGAACCACTTTTGATAAAATGGTTATAACTCGAGAACAGTTTGAGATATTTTTTATTAATCTCGGTACACATATGTATGGGCTCAATCGTTGGTCACAGTAAAAAAATTGGTGCCACTTGGTGGCTCTATAACATGAAAAAAACTTGAAAATAGCTATAACCACCCAACCGTTACTTTGATTCACTTGAAAATTGGTGTGCACTGTCTTGGTCCAAGGGGGCATGATAGTGTTTGAGGACATTGGCGTATTTCAAAAAACATGGCTGCCATCGGCCAATGAATTTTGAGCACCTACTAGACAAGGTTAACGGAGGCCGATTGGAACAAAACTCAGTGGGCATGTTCGACTCATGGTCCTAGAGGTCTGTAAGAATTTTGAAAGAAATCGGCTACTGGTTGGCGCTAACGAGTTTTACGCCTCTGTAATCACGTGGTGTTTCACAGATCCACACAATATGCATATCAATTGATAGATCTCAAGAACCATTGCTTTCAATCAAATGTTCATTAAATATTCTTGATTATGTGAAAAACCTACTTTTGCGAACTAGTCCTAGGTTTTTCGCCTGATCAGAACCAAACTTGTGCAGTACAATTCTCTGTACTCTCTTGATCAATTTTCAAAAAAAAGTTGAACTTTACCCTTTGGGTCGATATAAAAGAGTCATTTAGAAAATAGGTGAGCACCTGCAGCATATGAATCTAAAGAAGCATGCATAGTTTTATAGAGATTGGACCATAGGTGGCGCTATAACAATGATAAATTGCCTGAAAATGGTCTGTTCCTTCTATGATTTAAGTGGTTACATGCTTGCTAAATAAAACTTAATATCTTTTTAAGCATATGTGCTTAAAGACCTTAAATGCTTGAACCCCGATAAATGCTGCTTGTAGCTTTAATTACAGAGGTAATTTTGGGTTTATTTTTTGGTATTTTGACATAATCTTTTATCATGATGTAATCAAAGTGGAACGAACAGGAAAAATGACAAGAAACGGTTAGTTTGGATTGTTAAATATCAACCGCTTAAAAACACAATGATTTTTACGATTAATATTTGTAAAAAAAAATAAAAAATCTTGAACATTTATCTAAATATATTTAAAAATATTGTTAAAATAAATACACTCACAAGGAAATTGTGTAAGGAAATTAAGGAAAGTAAAAAAAAGTACTTTTTACCAATTGGTTACATGACATTTTTAAAGTGATTCGTTTTAATCTTTTCTTAAAAATGCAGTTTTCATGAAAGTTTTTATATCTCTGACACTTTTAATTTTCATTAACCCTTTTTTTTATTAAAAATTATGATCTGAAAAGACTTAGCTGTAGCCCAATAAACCAAGTCAGTGTCACAAAAAATTACGAGTTTGAGACTGAATATGTTTGTGATCTATGCACATTCATAGAAAGTAGACATATTAGCATGCCACCATTGATCCTCTGTGGCTTTATTGCTGTTGTGTGAAGCTGGAATCTTCTTCAGCATGAGTAAATGTTGAATTTAAGAACCTGTGCTGACATGCCTTGAATCCGCACGGCCATTGTTAGCTTGTTTATTCCCATCTGTTCAGTTCTCTCGGTCTCCTTGTTCTTTCTGGCTCTTGTCCTCTTATCGCGAATCCTCAGAGCCTTCATGCTGCAGGACTTTCATGAAAGATTGAGCCAAACTCTTTATTAGTTGTCAAACAGTACACAACTGTGAGTTCTGCCTGCTAGCAAGCATTCTGCAGAAATCGATTGGCTAGAGATAATTTCCTTTTAAAAGCTGTAAGTCCACTCATACGTGTAGTTTCTCATACATTCATAGCAAATAAAAGTCTAGCTCAGATCTGCTGAGTATGCATTATATTTAGGATTTTTTCTTTCATTTTGCCTAGTGTTTAGTGATTCATTTTAAGATGTGTCATCAAGAAAAACCTTTTGTATGTTATAAGAAAGAGAATAAAATAGATTCTCCAAAAGCAGTTCTTCAGTGTATCAGCAATATTTCCTTTCAGGTACAGTGAACTCTTTTGGAGAAGTTTGCATTATTTGATCGTACTTTATATTTTCTATCCTGATACCACTAGAATTCAGCAGAAATCTCCCCTTCTTTGAAGAAGACCTGAGGGTTTTATAACAATAGTTGTCAAACTTTTTATCTTTGATTATTCTCAAGCACCCCCTTAATCACTAATCACATTTTAACTATAATTATCAAATAAAATTTGTGCATGAGAATGTTTTTTTTTTAATAATAATTGAGCCATTTTACAATTGTACTGGCATTCCCATTTATTTATTAATATATTTTTTGGTGAAAATGAAACTCATCAATCATACATCATACCACTTGCACCATATTACTTTGCCTTTTTCTCATTTCATGCAAGGTCAAACTGAATAATTGCAGGATTAAAATAAATAAATAAATGTAATTTACTGTTGGCAGTTACACCTAATTAAACGTAATGAGAACCAGTAACACTGATGGATTAATGAGTTAGATGATTTTCATGATGCAGCCATGTATTACACACAAATACATATAAAAATAGTAGCATTGATCACCTTATTAGACAATTACCTGACCTACTTTGGTGAAAAATCATAATTTAATTAACAACATAATGCAGTTTTGCCACTGCAATTTTAAAATGACTTTAAAATGATAAAAATAAGAACATCACTGCTTACCTTCACCTGATGGATGAACTTGCATGTTTGCACGTTCATTAAAACTAGGAGGTCCACAAGAGTTAATTTTTTGCAAATGACTCATTTTGCAGGTTACTGTTGGCTAATTACTGCAATTTTTTCCCCCACCCATATGGACCTTAGTCAAGGTAGACAGATCGAGGTAGAGTATTTAAATTTTTGTGTGAATAACAATGAGGTACAATATATTCAATAGGTTGTACTTTTGTGTATCTGGGTGTTGATCATCAGTCAAGTAAGACATCCATTCTTTCTCACACCAATTATGAAAATAGGCAAAGCTACTCGACACGGTATTTGTTATTGAGAGCTGAAGGGAAGTAATCTTTTATTGTCAATAAAACATTAATATGTGTGACATCAATATCAGAGGATAAGAAGAGCTATAATTTAGTTTCAACACTGTTTTTAGACATATGACATGATTAAGCACATGGTTTTGTCATTCCAGGAACTCATGAATCATATAAACCGTCATCATTAAATAATTTTTTTCAGTTTTTGCATCTTCCAGTAGATGTCACAGTTTTACATCTTATTACCCATGATTCAGTGTCACTTTGCCCTTTCTCACGACAAGATCAGTGGGCTGTAATCTCTGCGCTGACAGAATGTTCAAAAGCTGTTACTGTCATTCAAACTGAATAAAAAATAAAAATAAGTCCGGACATAAACTGATGTCTGACATTGATGGTTATTGCAGTTCATATGAACTGTTGTTTTTTATAAATGCTGAGCCATTTGTTTCCAAAACAGCCTCTCCATTCTACAATTAAATGATCTACAAATACACATCTGGCCCCCTAGTGAGCTATTCATGGCCAAATGCAGAGAACACTGATGCATCTTCATCACACTGGACATCGACAAGTGCTCCTTTTGCTTAGACGAGGATTACTATGGTTGTTCACTCTTGCATGGAACACAAGCTCTATTTTCAAGCACAAACACACCTATATTGACAGAACATGTGCCAAGGACAAACACAGCGCTGTTAATAATATGGTGGTGGATCTGTAAGAAAGCCATTAAGTGACACAACATAGCCCTTGATCTTTCAAATCAATAAAAAGAAACATTACAGAGAGCAATTTTGCACTTGTTGAAAACTCGATTCTTGAGCTAAGCAAAAATGCCAATGCTCTTTTGTTGTTCTGTTCCATCTTGTTTTATTACTTCTAATGTGAGAAGACAGATCAGCAAGAGGTCCAGTAGTAAACTTTCTCTGCTGCTCAATGAGACATACAATAGCAGCATCTATAATGCACAGAGCAAATCCCACTAGCTTTTCAAACACTTTAGATGAATCAGCCTCTTGTAGGAATCAACCGCTTTGCAAAAAGAGAAATGCAACATTGCATAAAAGAGATCATGCATTCAGTCCAACTCCTCTGGGAAGTACATGTATAAGTCAAGACTGAATGCAAGTTTTCTATAAAGTCAGCTTATGCAGCAAATAAAAGAAAATCAGCTGGTATTATATTTTGAAATGGTTTAACTGTCATTCGCTTTACTATTATATACTGAACATACAGTATGTTAGGCACACAGTACAGCAGAATTAGTTTGGATAGAAATCTAAAGACACTGAACAATACATTTTTGATATTTAATCTTTCACATTATAGTTTATGTGAGAATTGTAAATGAGCTCCTCATCAAACCCCCAGATCATATTTTGTATTTTGCCCATATTGTGCACGCGTTTATGAAGCGATATCGAGCCTACAGTATTTGTGCATTTTTAAGCCAAACCTATCAAAGTAAATGGTTCGAGATCTTTTTACAGAACAAACTTAAACCAACTGGTCAGTATGTCTGGGGAAGCTGATACAGAGACAGATGTTTTCTGAGAAGAACTAAGAATACCATTCAGGACTGGATGTGATTTTGTTACTCTGTGCCACAGGTTTGCTGTCGCTGAACGCTGCGCTGGATTTTGAGCTCTGCCGCGAGTATTACCTGTCAGTGGAGGGTGCAAGGGGCAAACCACTGCTCAGTGACATCGCCACGGTTATCATCAATATTACAGATGTCAACGACAACCCACCTGTCTTTAACCGCAGTAGCTACAGAACCGTGATTGCAGAGGACATTTCACCTGGGGACATGGTTCTGCAGGTATCACACTTTTCCTTAACTGTCACTGAACATCCATAAAGATTTTCTAAAGCTTATTTCTGCAGATTCAATATCTAAATATTAGTAATAAAATATCTAAATTGCATATATGTATAGATAGATAGATAGATAGATAGATAGTTATCATACTGCCTTTGACATCACATGTAATGTGAATCAGACTTTCTCCACAATTCTTCATATGAATCAAAAGACAGCTGTTGTCAATCTGGTGACGGGATTGAGACAAGCTATTGTGGCAGCTGTTGAGCAAATGATTTACTGCATCTGTCAGTTAAGCAATCAGAAAATTTTTTGAATGCAGCAATCAGCTAATGATGATTGCTTATGAGCCCTCACAGCCTTTTCAGATATTCATTGGGACATTAGGCGTGTCTGATGCAGACCACTGGATTAGAAGAATTGGCCATAAACCAGAGCTTTAAAGCTTTGCTTTGAGGGATAGTTCACCCAAAAATGAAAATTATGTCATTAATTATTCAGCCTCATGTCGCTCCAAACCCGTAAGACTTTCGTTCATCTTCGAAACACAAATTAAGATTTTTTGATGAAATCTGAGAGCTTTCTGTCCCTCCATAGACAGCTTCGCAACTACTACTTTGAAGCTTCACAAAGCTCATAAAAAGATTGTAAAACTAATTTAGACTTTTATTCACATAAAAATATTGATCAGCAAACATAAACAGAAGCTCAACCGAACCTGCTTTACGTGCAACAACAAACCTCACTGGTTCTTGCAGAAGCTCAAATGTGCTGTGTAACACGAGAATGAACCTCATTGGCTCTTGCTGAATCTCAAACGTACTGCGTAACACGAGAATTAACCTCATTGGTTCTTCCAGAAGCTCAAATGTGCTTCGTAACACGAGTATGAACCTCATTGGTTCTTCCAGAAGCTCAAATGTGCTTCGTAACACGAGTATGAACCTCATTGGTTCTTCCAAAAGCTCAAATGTGCTTTGTAACACGAGTATGAACCTCATTGGTTCTTCCAGAAGCTCAAATGTGCTGCGTAACACGAGAATGAACCTCATTGGTTCTTGCAGAAGCTCAAACGTGCTGCGTAACACGAGAATGAACCTCATTGGTTCTTGCTGAAGCTCAAACGTGCAGCGTAACACGAGAACGAACCTCATTGGTTCTTGCTGAAGCTCAAACGTGCAGCGTAACACGGGAATGAACCTCATTGGTTCTTGTGGAAGCTCAAACGTGCTGCGTAACACACGAGAATGAACCTCACTGGTTCTTGCAGAAGCTCAAATGTGCTGTGTAACACGAGAATGAACCTCATTGGTTCTTCCAGAAGCTCAAATGTGCTGCGTAACACGAGAATGAACCTCATTGGTTCTTGCAGAAGCTCAAACGTGCTGCGTAACACGAGAATGAACCTCATTGGTTCTTGCAGAAGCTCAAATGTGCTGCGTAACACGAGAATGAATTTCACTGGTTCTTGCTGAAGCTCAAACGTGCTGCGTAACACGAGAATGAACCTCATTGGTTCTTGCAGAAGCTCAAACGTGCTGCGTAAAACGAGAATGAATTTCACTGGTTCTTGCTGAAGCTCAAACGTGCTGCGTAACACGAGAATGAACCTCATTGGTTCTTCCAGAAGCTCAATAGTGCTGCGTAACACACAAGAATGAACCTCATTGGTTCTTGCTGAAGCTCAAACGTGCTTCGTAACATGAGAATGAACCTCATTGGTTCTTCCAGAAGCTCAAACGTGCTGCGTAACACGAGAATGAACCTCATTGGTTCTTCCAGAAGCTCAAACGTGCTGCGTAACACACAAGAATGAACCTCATTGGTTCTTGCTGAAGCTCAAACGTGCTGCGTAACATGAGAATGAACCTCATTGGTTCTTCCAGAAGCTCAAACGTGCTGCGTAACACGAGAATGAACCTCATTGGTTCTTGCTGAAGCTCAAACATGATGCGTAACACGAGAAGGAACCTCACTGTTTCTCGCACGTCAAGCAAACATGCTTGAGCTTCCTTTTAGCACAACTAATGTGTGAGTTGATGAACGTTAATATGTGAATATAAACCTACATGCAATCTGTTCATCATATAAAGTGATTGCGTCTCTTCAGAAAATGTGGACTAAACCGCTCAATTCATATGGATTAGTTTTACGATCTCTTTATGAACTTTTTGAAACGTTAAAGTGGTAGCTGTCAGATTTCATCAAAAAGATCTTTGTGTTCCGAAGATGAACAAAAGTCTGATTGGTTTGGAATGACATGAGGGTGAGTAAATGATACAGAATTTTCATTTTTGTGTAAACTAACCCTATATCACTTAGGTGAGCTCATCTTCCTTTAATTCACTCTGCATCTGTCTCAGGTAACTGCCATCGACCTTGACGGACCTCCGAATAACTTCATCATGTATTCCATTGTGAATGGTGATCCAAAGCAGCAGTTCAGCATTGACCCTCGCACCGGCCACATAACGGTGCTCTCCATGCTGGATAGGGAAGAGGTGAGTTTCAGTTTCACTCCTGAATCGCCACCCAGAACACGTACTCACTTGTTTTATCAGGGATTTAGTAATATCCTCTGATCACAGATGAACATTTTAATCACTACTGTGCATATTTGACTGCTGTTATTGATGCCATGATGTTCATATCTTCATAATCCCACTGACACGGTTCCTTGCCTTTCAGATAACGCACTACTCATTAACTGTGCAAGCTGCTGATGAAGGCAGTCCCCCTTTATCCTCTGCTGTCCAGGTGACAGTGACGGTATCTGACGTCAACGACAACCCACCGATGTTCTCCCAGATCAATCACAGCCTCGTTCTTCAGGTGAAAACACACACACATTGTGCAAAACCTCCCTGCCCAGCTAGTCAATGACTTCACTTTCTTCAGACAGACACTTACAAGGCACAGTGGGTTGGTATCCAAAAAAATAAAAATAAAAAATCCAACCATAATATCACGTCAAACGATCTAGAATAAATTCAAATGAGCTTCAGAGATAACCAAGCAAACATTTCATGATTACAATGCTTATTTTGCGATAGAAATTAAGTAAGGTTAAAAATGAATATTTACTTATTACCTCCTCAATAAGACACCAACCTTCAACTGGCCACTGAATCACACATATTGTTGTGGGACATCAAAAGCCAAAACCAACCAGATGCCTCCATATACTGCTTTTTATTAAGTTTCGGACACAGTTGTCATCTCATTTCTGCTCTAAGCAACACATGGGCACAGGGGAAGGCAAGAGTTCAGGCAAAAGAGCCAATCAACCATGCATAATATAGCATTTTTTCTGCGCCAGCATGTTTACCCCTTCAGAGTCAGCAGGATCCATTGCTTCTAATTATAGGGCCAACTCTGCTGACTTGGAAATATTTCTCACACCCCATTTACCTCACCCAAGGTGTCTATGTCTTTAGAGTGCAGCGGCTATTTGGCACCATGTAGGTGGTCAGTAACAATTAGGCTCCTCTCTGCCAGCCAAGCACTCTGTTTCAATTACATGTTCCAGTTGTGCCAGCTTGAAGGGAGACGAGAAACTCGTCAATCCAATCGGTAGCACTTTGCTGAAAAATGCAGACAGAGTGATAAAAATCACCATCTGTTCTTGCTGTGTTTTCATTTCGACAGAATTGGGTTGTCTTCGAGCTTAGATTTGTTTTTTTTGTTGCCATTAAAAATGAGTCCCGTGACAGAAATACGCTATTGATTTTGAAAAACATTCTTTTCCAACAATTCTGAAGATTTGTCTCTGGACACCAAGACACATTCTGTTGCCGCAACGGTTGAATACAGTAAAACTCGTGAGAATCGTCCTGATCAAAATAAAGAATGGATTTATGTGTTCATCTAATTTCAAGAAAGGACAGCCAACTTTCCTTAAAGTCAGATGGTATTTTCCAAGCATGTGCGGCTTGATTAATGGTGTTTTTCCATTTACAGGAAGGGGAGGCTGTGGGAAGTGGAATTCTGCACCTGCTGGTAACAGACAGAGATACACCTCAGAACGGCCCTCCTTTCTCCTTCCATATTGTCTCGGGAAATGAGGACAGAAGTTTTTACATTGACCAAGGAGGACTGCTGTCCGTATCCTCCCCGCTGAGGAGAAGAGCCAAGCCTCAGCATCTGCTAAAAATCCAGGTGAAAGATTTCATTCATTAACTTCAGTTACGAGTACAACACGTTTACAACACATGCTTGTTTTAAGTTTGAAATGAAAGACTGGCATAATTTACTCATCCTTATGTTGTCCTAAAGGTGTGGTAACATCAGCAATATATTTCAGCAGAATTTTGTGGGCAAAAACAGGTCCATTGTCTTTTGTCAGTAGCATAGCGATATATGAAGCACAGTTCACACAGAAGTCACTTTCAAATAAAGCAGCTTTCTGTTGATCAGCATAGTGAATTCAACTTGAAAATGAGCGTGGGGAACTTTTCTGCCCAACTGCAAAACTCACGGTCGTGTGGATTCCTATATTGAAATGAATAAATTTAGCAAAATTTTGCAGAGCAACAATATATGTTACCGCACCTTAAAGCCAGAGTACTTATATTTTTCTGAGAAACACAAAAAGGAGATGTTACAGAAATTTCTATGCTGTTCTTTTCTCTTATAATGAAAGTGAACAAAGATTGGTGCTGTCAAAAACTACAAAAAACACTGTGAAAGTGCCATAAAATACAGTTTTTATGCTATAGGACTTTTCCAAACATTCAGAAGCCATATAATAGTTTTGTTACACACATATCTAACAGTATATCGCCAATTTCGAACAAAGATATCATATGGCTTCAGAAGACTTTTGGTGTTACAGAACAACCTTTAAGGTGTTTTCTTTTGGTCAAAATTCAGAATTTAAGAATTTGTTTCCTTTCAATTAACGATGTAGAATTAGAATTTATATTATATTATATTATATTTAGTGCTGTCAAATCGATTAATCGCGATTAATCGCATCTTAATTAAAGGTTTGTATTTATATATGTGTGTGTGTGTGTGTATATATATATGTATATATATGTGTATGTGTGTGTGTGTGTATACAAACATATATTATATAAACACAAACTTTTATGTTAGATGCGATTAGTTGCTATTAATCGATTTGACAGCCCTTATTATATTATATTATATTTAAGGTGTCTGTGTTACAGTGTAATTATGCATTTAAGTACTGACTAATAATAATGAACTACATGTACTTATATTGTTAGGATTAGGTTGTGGTTCAGGGTTAGTTGCATGTAATTATGCACATTTATTGTAATTACTATAGTAACTACATCTAACATGTGTAATAAGGACACTGTAAAATAAAGTGTTACCTATATTTTTAATTCAAATTTGAATTGGATCCTAAATCCTATTTTGCTACCTCAATTCAAATTATGTGGAATTCTTGAAGTGAAAAACATTCTTAATAATCAAATTCTGAATGGTGCTTCCTGTTTTCCACAGAAGAAAAAAACAAAAACAAAAGTCGTACGGGCGTGGTAACAACATAAGAGCGAATAAATGATGACAGAATCTTTCATTTTTCATTGAACCATTCCTTCAAATGGAATAAGACTTGTATGGTCTAGGCTTGACATATGGTTGTAAACTTGATTGTTATCCGTGGGCTAGTGATTTTACCACACCGTCTTAAATTATTTAAAGCAACTCCTCAAAGGTCAGTGTATTGTTCACACGTCGCAATGTTTTTTTCACACTTCACATAAATATCATCTCCGCAGGTCACTGACAGCGGCCACCCTCCACTGTCCTCTATATGCGTGGTGAAGATCAACATCACAGAGCAGAGTCGATATCCACCCACTGTGACTCCACTTGAGGTTTTCATCACCACCGCTGGGGGGACGTTCTCCAAACGTGTCATCGGCAAGCTGCACGCTACGGACCAAGATCCCCAAGACATCCTAACTTACAAACTGGTCTCTGATGCCCCGGACCGAGGCCTGTTCTCTGTGGATGCAGTGGATGGAAAGATCGTGGTGGAAAAGGACCTGGAGCCAGGCCTGTACCACTTGAATGTGAGTGTGTCCGATGGGAAATTTAGCATCTGGGCCGAAGTGAAGGTCCACGTTTGGGCTGGAACTCATCATGATCTGGATCAGGGCTTCACGTTGCAGTTAGCTGGACTTTCGGCTGAAGAGTTTGTGTCCGATCACTGGAGAGGCCTCCAGCGCAGCCTGGGCTTGGAGCTAAACATACCCAGACAAGAGCTGCACATCGCCAGCTTGCAACAGCAGCCAAACTCCGTCAACATGGAGGTACTGCTGGTTCGTCGAGCTCAGGATGGCTCCGTCCAGCCAGTGCCTGTTCAGCGCCTGACTGGGGTCCTTTCGACTGTAGAAGATACTTTGGGTTTGAATGTCTTAAGACTGAAGCATGATGGTTGTGTGGGCGCTGGTTGCCCACCCCGGGGTTGCAGGAACGCAGTAGTGATGAGGCAGGGGAGAATGAGTAACTACGCCACAGCACGGGCCAACTTCATCACCCCGCAGCACAGCTGGGAGAGCGTGTGCTCCTGCAATGGTAGGCAGACCACCGGCGTCTTCTTCTGCATTCCACTGAGGATAAGCCCAGAGGCCTTGAATATTATCTAGTTTCTCACCCTTATTTTGACTGCTCTGGGTTTTGCCTTAAAGGGACAGTTCTCACAAAATGAAATTCGCCTTCATGTCATTCCAAAATCAAAACACAAAAGGAAATATTTAGCAGATATTTCAAGCTCCACCTTTTCATACAACAAAACATACTGTGACCCAGGGCTTTCAAGCTCCAATAAGGACAAAAAGCAATAGTCTATATCAGTGGTTCTCAATAAGGATGCCACAAGGAAACCTCAAGATGACTTAAAATTAGAGATGCACTGATGTATTGGCCAATAATCGGTATCGGCCAATAAAAGCAAATTTAATGTATAGTTTAAAAATGGCCGATAGTCAGGGCCGATATATCCTGTCAATCAAAAGAGGGCAGGAAAATGCACTGAATTTGTGCTTTGTGTAAAGAAAATGCTAAGAAACCAGTTTGATGTTCAATATTAATTATAAGAATTAATAACATTCAGAAAGTTAAGAAATATTAATTTAATCTTCAGAATTGAGTTCATGTGTGTTAATATTAATTTGAGTAATGTGTTTGTTTATAACTGATACCAGTTACTTTGAAACAAGTTGATGAAATGGAGAGAATAAAGTTTTTATTTGCATTTCTTTCAAAATATAATAATTAATTATTAATTATAATGAAATTATCATTAATTTAAAAGAAGGTATAAAAGGCAGAACCCCCAAACTATCGGTATTGTTATCGGTATCGGCAGATATCACTCTGCATAATCGGATATCTCTATTTAAAATTATTTAAAATAAGACATAACAAGCTCTAAAACAAGTTAAACAAATTAAAATCAAGATATTTCTTATAATTCACCCCCTCAACAACTGTTTTTGTCTTTGAAAAAATAGGATTCTTGGAAGTCTTGGAAAATAAAAATATGATGAAACCTGATTTCTAGTCCTAGAAAAGTCATGTAAATTAATGAAATCTTTAAACTTCATGGGTAAATTCTTTAATGAATATACATTCTTCTAGTTATGCCACACTCTAAAATATTTTATCTGGTAAAAATATATTTTTAAATCTTTATCTTTAATCCTTATCTAGTAAATCATGAACGACTGGAAAAGTCATGGGCATTTGAATATTTTTGTGGACTGGGGGGCCAAAAAGGTGGAGAACCAATATGACTTTATTATTTATTATTATTATTATTAATTATTTATTATTACCATTATACTCCAAGGTGTCTGAAGCTATATGATAAATTTCTTGGAGGGAAAAAAAAAATATATATAGATTAAAAAAAAGTTGCTATTCACAAAACATCGTTCCCTCTTCAATCTCATTTGTGCATGCTCATTTTGCAACATGAGACATGACATGAGGCATGTAAGAACCAACTGATCTCATCATTGACGTCAAGTGTGATGCGTTGTGACGCATTATATTTACAATAAATGTCAATAAAAGAACGTCAATAAGATTTGAGAGCTATGCCAGAGGGGAAAGAGATTCAGTGAATAATGATTGCAAGTCTATTGATTACAAAACCACTAGGAGAAAACACAATGGCATATACAGTAATTTTGTATTTACATTGATACTTTTATTGTTCTTTTTTAGAGCTTGACAGCTCCTGGTCACTATGTGCTTTCATTGTTTTGTGTTTTGTGTTTCACATATATACACTACCGTTCAATGGTTTGGCATCAGTATGATTTAATTTTGAAGAACAGAAGTCTCTTATGCTGACCAAGGCTGCATTTATGTGATCAAAAATACAGTAAAAACAGTAATATTGTGAAATACTATTACAATATCAAATAACTGTTTTCTATTTTAATATATTTTAAAATGTAATTTATTCCTGTGATTCAAAGCTGAATTTTCAGCATCATTACTCCAGTCTTCAGTGTACTTGGAGTCTACAGTGTTCTAATATGATGATTTGATGCTCAAGAAACACTTCTTTTTATCATCAATGTTGAAAACAGTCGTGCTCCTTAATACTTTTGTGGAAACCATGACACCTTTTTTTTCAGGATTCTTTTATGAATCAAAAGTTCAAAAGAACAGCATTTATTTGAAATGGAAATCTTTTGTAACATTATACATTTCAGTTTAATGCATCCTTGCTGACTTCATGTGTTAATATCTTTTAAAAAAAACCTTTTGAATGGTAGTGTTTGTAAAGAATACAGTATTTTCAGTTTTTGGTGAAATATTCCTTTAAAATAGGAGTAAAAAAGAATTAGATTTAAAGCATTAAATCCATTTTGGGTTTTTTTGTGAGATACTGGTAGGTCTGTTTAACTTGATTTTTAACACATTTTGCCAAATGTACTTACTATTTATGCTTCCTGCATTGCAGAATCGGCTGTGAGATTTGACGGCAAGGGTTATCTAAAATACCTCTATCAAATAGAAGATGGCAGAGAGAACTTCCATCTGTCTTTCCGGCTCAAGACATCTGCTGAAGAGGGTACAGTGATGTCCACCAATGCCTCTGACTGGGGGACGTTAGAGGTACGACATTTTTCAAACACACTGACAAAAGAATCTTTAAATTATCATGTCTTAAACATATCATATATGTCACGTTCTTGCACAAAAAGCTTACTTTGAGTGTATGGTATGCAGGTATAAATCTGAAATACGAAGAAAACCCAGCCATCCAGATAATAATAGAATGATCACAGGAAACTTCACTCCACCCCATGACAAATACAAAGTCCAAATGTTTGCAATAGAAGCTTGTTTGTTCTCATGAGCGACTAACTACACGTTAATATTCAAGAGCGCATTCCATTAGGGAAGTAAAGAACTTTCATCCCACCCTTTGAGCACATCAGTGATAAATCAGCTTGCATTTCTGAAATGAGTATTATGATGAATTCATGGTTGACTGCTCTCCTCGTTTGACTCAGAGGCACAGTGAGGAAGCTATGAGTATTTGTTTATTTAAAAGGCCTAAAGCAGCTTTGAAGGTAGGTACTACACAAAAGAAATGTTCTATGTATTGTGAGTAATATAAAGAATGCGGAAAGCATGACTTAAAACAGCAACCTCTGCTTCAAAGTCATATATCTCTCCCGGAGGATGCCTCATTTATGTGCCATAATTGAATATTCAATTTAAGAGGCTTGCAACATCAAAAATGCTCTCTCCATTTTTCAAAGCTTTACCTCTGGGTTTTGAAACTTGGCAAGCTGGACCATTTCATTGTTGCATAGGGGCTTCAAAAGGAATTGTTAAACATGGTCATCCAAGAAATCTTTAGGGCATATATCTTCACATGCTGCATAGCCATGCATGATCTAATTTATGTGTCTCTCTGGAGAATTAACATTCTGGTGCATCACAGCAAATTCCACATCTTATCAATCGTTTAATTTGAGAGGAGCGACAGCTTATATTTGGGAACTTCTCAACAAATCAACTCTGCCCTACTCCTAAGTTTTTCCATTTTCTTACCTTTTAAGTAATTACTTTCAAATGGAAATTGAGCCTATTTAAGCAAAGCCATCTCTGACAAGAGAAAGAGAAGAAAAGGTGACTTGTCAGTTAAGCAGCTGTAGCATTTATGAATACTGACAGCTCTGATCTAACATTATTAAGAGAAACAAGATCTGTTGCGGGGTAGATACGGTGGAACTGATAACCTTTAATGCCGTGAGGAGTCCGAGCATGGGGGCATTGATCGCAATAATTAGGTTTTTCTTCTAACTGGACTCACATCAGGAGGTCTGTTACGAAACCTTCCTAGACAGCATTGAAAGGCATCACAGGCACGATCCCAATTGCCAAGACTCTTCCAAACAGTAGGGAGAAAAAAGATCCGTAATTTTGTCCAAATTCTAAGGCAGCATTTCCAAGAAGGCAGATGGAGATTTAGATTTATTTATAAATGTATACACTGATGAGCCAAAACATTTTGATCAGACACAGGTGAAGAGAATATCATTGATCATCTCCTAACAAGGCCACATATTATAGTCTGGAAAGATTAGATGGTAAGCAAACAATCAGTTCTCGTAATCAACAGGTTGGATGCAGGAGAAATGGGCAGGAATAAAGATCTGAGCTACTTTGACAAGGGCCAAATTGTTATGGCAAGGCAACTGGGTCATAGTATCTCTGAAATGGCAAGGCTTGTGGGTTGCTCCCGGTCAGCAGTGGTGAGACCCCATCGATGCACAAGGGCAACAAAGGCTATCCCGTCTGGTCCGAGCCAACAGGAGGTCACAAAATTTTAATGATGGTTATGGGGGGAATTTTTTGCAACACACAGTGTATCAAGACACCAATCAGAGTGTCTAGATGACCCCTGTCCACCGTTGAAAGCACCTACAGTGGGCACGCGAGCGTCTGAACTGGACCTTAGAGCAATGGAAGAAGGTCGCCTGGTCCAATGAGTACGATAAGCTGGTGGAGGGAGTGTGATGCCCTGGGCAATGTTCTGCTTGGAAACCCTGGGTCCGGCCATTCATTTAGACGTAAATTTGACATGTGCCACCTACCTAAAACATTGTTGCAGACCACGTTCGCCTTCTTCATGACAGTGGAGTTACCTGGTGGAAGTGGCCTCTTTCAGCAGGATAATGCGTCCTGCCACACTGCACACATTGCTCAGGAATGGTTTGAGGAACATGATGAAATGTTCAAGGTGTTGACTTGGCCTCCAAGTTGCCCAAATCTCAATCCAATTGAGCATCTGTGGGATGTGCTGGACCAACAAGTTTGATCCATGATGGCTCCACCTCACAACCTACAGGACTGGAAAGGTCTGCTGCCAGTGGCTTGGTGCCTGATACCACAGCACACCTTCAGGGGTCTTGTAGAGTCCATGCCTTGGGGGGTCGGGCAGGTGGCGCACCAACAGCATATTAGGCAGGTGGTGATAATGTTTTGGCTGATCTGTGTATATCCCAGACATATTGCTGTGTATTGCTGTCATAGTGTGGCCCAGATCTGGCCCACATCTGGTACATGTGGATTACACACGGACCAGATGTGGGCCGACCCTATGTTGCTGTCAGGGACACTATGCCATTCAAATGCTTGGGGTTCATAAGATTCTATAGAAAGAAATTAATACATTATTTCAGCAAGGATGCATGAAATTGATCATAAGTGACAGTAAATAAGAAATGTTTCTTGAGCAGCAAAACAGAATATTAGAATGATTTATGAAGGATCATGTGACACTGAGGACCGGAGTAATGGAGCTGAAAATTCAGCTTTGCATCACAGGAATAAATTATATTTCAAAATATATTAAAATTGAAAACTTCTTTTCAAAAAATCTTAATGACCCCAAACTAGTATATATACTTTCATGCAAAAGCAAATCAAAGCAAAAATTTGTATATGTTGAGTTGCGCCATCTCGAACAGGATTCTGGCTATGAAGGCAGTGGACTATAAAGCAGATACATTTTAAAACAGAGCTTTCATCCATCCATCCTTTAAGTGAGGGATAATATACATTCAGGCAGTATGACAGTGTACAGGATGATCAGAATGTTTATATTATCCATAAGGTTTATTTACCTCACTTATTACTCGGCTGCTGGCCAAATACATAAATGAAAGGAAATCTAATATTGATTTGAGATGAAATTATTTTTATTTGAACACAGAATGTCACAATAGACCAATCAGGATCAAATATTCCAGAGAATTGTACAATATAATATTGTGTAAAATAATAGTTAGTTTAACTATCAGCAAATAGAATTTCCTTATCGTCTCTCAAGATGACTTCCTTTTAAGGATACTTTCCATTGCTTGCTTGACCATAAATGTTTAGTAAGCTGACGTTTTGTGGCCAATTTACAAACAGAGTGAGATCATGTGCTATATATATATTTTTTTTTTTTTTTTTTTTGATGTGG
>RJVU01035834.1:2065136-2081207 GCA_003731715.1 Anabarilius grahami
ACGTGTCAAACTCAGCATTGCCCTCAAGGAACTAAAACTCGTATCAAACATTCACCCTCGATGAGACCTCCTGGGAAAAGTTCCTCTTCCTTTTTAGTGCTCATCTCACCACCACCACCACTGCACACTCAGCTCAGCCCAGCACAGCAAAATCAAACAGCAGCTCAGTCCAATGAAAGCAAATGAGCAAAACCCATGGGCTGACTGGTATCAGATCAGAGCAAAAAGGCTCTGTGCTCACTTCTCACTTCGCAAAACTCTCTGAAGATTCTGCCGCAGCAATTAATAGGCTGGCGTGAAGGAGAGGATGCTTAATAATGCATCTCTCAGCATCAGTGTAATACTTTCAAATGTGAAGTGCACACACAAGCTATGTTTTTTTAATGCACAGAACATGCATATGTGAGCGATCCATTATTTGTGGGTGGAATGCTGAGGAGGCATGGCGTCAGCGTGTTGATTGGACTGTGGCTTTGCATCACAAAGCTGTCGGCGCGTTTGAACAAGAACTAACTGTGTTCTCCCACGAGAGCTGTCTTTCACAACTATCTTCAACACTCAAAGGGCTTCTTATCTCCCACAGAGCGAGTGCAGAGAGCACACGCTTCCAACTGTGCAAAAACACAAGCTGTGTAACCTATCTCAGCAAGAGCATTGCTGGCACTTCAGCAACCTGTGCACAGTCCGTAAATATGAAACTTTATTCAAGCCAAGCACAATGTTCTCTCACCATTCCTGATTTCTAACACGCAATAGTGATTAGTGACAGAAGATTGTTACTGAAAAGTGTAACACTCATGCAAACATAGACTTGAGTTTATTTATTTAGTCATCTATTTTTGTAGAGTAAGTGTTGCATTTTTCTTCTAAAGTTTGAAATTCAGATTTTTTGAGTTGAACCTCCATTACGTTTGGTTAAACGTCTGCCTTTGAGTTTAATTTAAAATGAATTAAAATAATAAAATAAATTTTTAGGTCACACTTTAGTTTAGAGTCCAAATCTGACTATTAACTAACTATTAACTACAACTGAACTACTAATTTACTGCTTATTAATAGTTAGTAAGGTAGTTAAGTTTATTGGATAGGATGTAGAAAATGATCTTGCAGAATAAGGCATTAATAAGTGATTTATAAGTATCCTAATAATATGCATGCTTATAAGCAACTAGTTAATAGTGAGAATTGGACCCTAAACTGAAGTGTTACCCATTTTTATTTTTTGTTATAAAATGATGATGACACCATAACGATAATACCATAATGAAGAATTTTCATTCAACCTGACAAAACTTGCCTTGTGTTTTAAACTAGATTTTGTCCAGTTCATCATCGTGAATACTGTTATATGTCATTGACCCTTTTGTGTTTGTGTTTCTAGCTGGTGGAAAAGGAGCTGTGGCTCAGATATAGCTGTGGCAACATGCGTCCGGCCAGTATGCAGGTGGCAAACCACCCTGTGGCTGATGGCCGCTGGCATGACGTCTCTCTGGAGGTCAATGGCACAACCCTTAGACTCACCATTGATTCCAGCCACTCCAACTCTGTCGTTCTGCCACAACCCTGCAAGCTCACTCAGTCCGGTGGGGCTCTGGTGCTGGCCAGCTCTAATCCCAGCACAGATGCAGAGCGACTGGGCTTCACGGGCTGTTTGGAGAGCTTACGTTTCAATGGAGAAGCAGTGAGAGGAAAAGAGGTGATGACAGGAACTGGCCTGCAGTCTGGCAGACTCTTTGGGATCTACCAGTGCTGCTCTGATGTGAAGATCTGTGCCAGTAATCCTTGTGAGAACGGAGGCACTTGTGAGGAAGACTCCAGTGGAGGTGGGAAAGCAGTTACTCTTAGGGGGGAATATTTGCACTCACTATCTACATTGTTTTACCTACTGAGTTGTAAAATAAGAAATGCAAATTCGGTCACTAAATCTGTATGCCATTTGCACAACATTGTTTCCCATCTTGCTTGTCTACACCACAAGTTTTGATATATATATGGATGATTATAATGCTGCTTCATGAATGATGAATTACTGCTGCCATGATCACTAGAAAATGTACATACATATATTTTATAGACATTTTATAGCCAAAATAGTAGTATAGAAATAATAAAAACAGAAAAGGTTGATAAAAATAAATTCATTGGTAAAACTTTAAAATAAAGTTTAAATGGTTAACATTAGTTAATGCATTCAGAATCTTAAACTAATGCATCATTTTTTAATATCATTATTAATCTAGCTTAATGTTTATTTCTACAAAAATAATACATTTTTAACATTTCAAGTTTAACATTAATCTATTATGAATAATCGTGAATTAACAGTGAACAATAGTCTACTTATAAATTAACATTAACCTAGATTAATAAATGCTGTAAGAAATTATTGCTCATTGTTAGCTTCTGATACCTACAGTAGTAACAAATTGTTAAAGAACAAATAAATAAATGAATATGCATTTTATTGCCAAAATAGTAATACGTATACAAAATAATAAAAACAGATAAGATCTAATAAAATACATATTGCACTGAAAATGATTAAAAATAATTAATTGGTAACACTTTACAGTACAGTTTAAAGACCCCATGTGGTGAAAATCAAGTTTTTAATGTTGTTTATATGTCTCTGTGGTGTTTTTAATATGCTTTAAGACAAACCATGTGCAAATTCATATGTCAACACCATTGCTGAGTATTTTCTGTTTAAAACTGCAGTGAAAAAAGATTACCTCTCAAACGATTGACTACAGGGGGACTTTAATCATCGTTTACATTAGATTAACAGGAAATGATGGTATATTTATAAATTAACATTAACCTAGAGTAAAAAATGATTTAAAAAAATTAATTGTTGTAAATCTAAATTGTTAGTTTCTAATGCTTTAACTAATGTTAATGAATTAAACATTATTGTAAATTTGAATACACATGACATAGTGCTAAACTAGCACTTACTGTACCAGAACCTGGTCAGGTTGGATGGGTAGTGAAATTGTGCTAAAGTGGTGCAAATGTATTCACTCCTTAACATATTTCACATCTTTGTTTGCATCTCTGTTTCATGTTATAAAATTGTGAAGTGTGGAATTCATTCTTGAATATTAAGAGGTCCCTTAACACATTGGTAAGAGACAACAAACCAAAATGCTGGAATGTCTTTGGAGTATCTAAGCAACACTACACGGATATGGAAATAAAGCCACTGTATCTGCATCCAAAAGATCTCTCAATACCCCAGTGTCTGTCTACACTTTGATCTCAGCACAGAGAATTTCCTATGGAAATGTCTTTGTTATTTTGGCTATTACTCTTTCTGAAGTATAAGATGCATTTTTTTCACATCTGTCCTCCAGGGTTTCACTGTAGCTGTCCATTGCTATACTATGGCTCTCGCTGTGAGAACGGCAAGCTGCCGGACGATCCTTGTGCATCCCAGCCATGTGCCGGTGGATTGTGTATGCCAAATCATCAAGGGTACATCTGCAACTGTTCCACACAAATTGCTGGAAACAGGTGAGCCTCATGCAGCGGAGCTCTTGAAATCACACATGCACATCATGTCCTTGGTGAATGCATTGAGAAGTCCTACTAATCTGCAAGAAAATAAATACTTGTGTCTCTTCATCTCGTTCATGAACCCTTGCCCACACATGTTATGTGTGATATGTGCGTTTGGCATTCAGACGTAATTCGCCTTTGAGTTAACAAATTAAAGCATTATTGATTGTCCTCGTTCATATATAACTACAAAGCTTGAGCAGATTAGTCATGGAGTGAGAATTTCAATCAATAGATGTTCTTCTGTGTGTCTGTCTCTGTGTGCATCACAGCATAACACCATGTTGGTTACTAGCATCACACGTTTATGTACAGCCCAAGACGGGAAACTTTACAAACACAGTTTAGTTATGAAATAATGTTAGGTGCTCTCTCTCTCTCTCTATATATATTTTTTTTCAGTTTGGGGAACAATTAAATATTCACTGTCCAGTATGCTGCACATGCACATGATATCTGATATATGTGATATACCCATATATGAATATATGAAAAATTATTATTTTCACTAGGGTTGCAAAACAAAAGCCAGAACAGCACATTTACTATGTATACTGCATAAAGTCATTTTTTAAATTATAGTATAGTAACCATTTTAATTTAATTTAATTTAATTTATTATGCAATTATTGCCTGGAGCAGCGAACACATTGCTAATGTTAGATTTATTGTAATTATTTTAATATGGAATGTGTGTTATATTAACACTGTTGTGTAAAATGCCACTCATTCCAAAAATCCATCACATTTACAAAAAAAAAAAAAAGTTTGTAAATATTTCTTCTTTGACATGTCTTAACCAGTTTTCGGGGGTAACACATTACAAGTAATGTGAGTTATGTAATCGGATTACTTTTTCAAGTAACTAGTAATGCATTACTTTTAGAGGCGTTGTGTGTGAACATGATGGTTAGTGTAGTTTTAGACTACTTGCCCAAAAACAGATTCAGTATTCCTCAAAATGAAAGGCAAACTCAGATTATGCAAACCTGCAATAATTAAATGTTAAATTACACAAATATACTTTATGTATTTAATCTCACTTTATAAAGCAATGTATTTGCTGCTGACCTTCGATGATCCAATTCAACTATACTAATAATCAAAAAAAAAAAATTTCTGAAGAGTGGTTTCTTCTGTCCTATTCTTCTGTGATCCAGAAGAAAGGTTTGTTTGAGCGGCGCCCTCTACTGTACAGGCGTGAATTTGCATTTCCTTCAGCCTGAGGCTTATTCATTTCACTTTTGGTGTGAAAAGGCCAAAAATACAACATTTGTTGTTGTTGTTGTTAAAAAGCAAACAAACAAGCCCAGCCCAGGTGAGAAAAAGTATCAAAAATAATGTAAGTAACACATTAATTTCCATAAAAATTTATTAACCCAATTAGATACTTTTTAGGGAGTATCACAACTGTAATGCATTACTTTTAAAAGTAACTTTTAAAACACTGGTCTTAACAGTAGCATTGTATAATAACAAAAGTACAAAAATATCTCAGATAAACATATGGAACCATTTAAAAAAGAAAAAGATAAAACTCTTCTTTAGTTACTTTAGAGTTGTGCAAAAACACCCAGACGATAGATGGATAACATAACTGTTTGCAAACATCAAGGAAATTTAAAAGAAATGTATCTGGTAAATTGGACGTATACACTGTAAAAAATCTAAAGTTGAGAAAAATTAAAAGTTTAAGGCAACAAACTTCAGAAGATTGTTGAGTTTTCTCAACTTGTTTTTGTTGGACATTTTTGAGTTTTCTCAACTTTTGAGAAGTTAAGTTGAGAAAACTCAAAAATCTGCTGAAGTTTGTTACCTTAAACTTTTACGTTTTCTCAATTTTGGATTTTTTACAGTGTAGAATGAGGAAGATAATCATTTCTGACAATCCATAAATGACACTCTGAATGGTAATTCAGAGCTGTGGTATCTGAGTTTGAGAGTATCTAGATAATTCATACATCTTCTCTTTGCAGATGTCAGATTGCGTGCTCTCCAAATCCATGTCTGGATGGTTTCTCCTGTTCGATGGCACAGAACTCAATTCACTGTGAGCGCACCACCTCCCCTCCTTATGTTGAAATCGCAGAGATCTGCGCTGGCGCATTGGGGCTTGTCCTCCTCGTTGTGGCCTTCGTGTGTTTCCGAAAACGCTACGTCAGCAAAAAGAAGCACAAGTCCGGCTGCGTGCAAGATTCCAACGGTTACTTCTCGACTTTACCTAAAAGCATGATGAAAGAAACTGAGATCAGCTCTCCTATGGAGATCAACACCCTGATTGGCACTGTAGGGGATCTGGACAACAGTCCTTTCCGATCACTGAAGCCTCGTGAACAGCGGGAGCTCGGCCCTCAGGTGGGACCCCGGCCTCAGAGGCCTCAGGGTCCTGTGATTTGCAGTGTGGCCCCCAATCTACCTCCACCACCCTCCACCAGCTCTGATAACGACTCTATTATGAAAAATAATTGGGAGCATGACTACGAAGGTGAGAACTTGAGTTTTATTTATTATTTTCCCAGCTTTTACAGGCACTTCACTTCATTTGGAATTTAGTCACAACATGAAAGATGAGAGAAGTGGAGGACAAATAGCTGCGTGTGCTTGTGCAGGTCAATGGAAAAAGCATGTGCAGGTCATATTCAATTATATCTTCTGTTTGCTGCAGCACTGAGCACTTTCTCCATGAAAAGCTCTCCTTAAAAGCTATGGCTTAAAAACTGTAAATATCACATTTAAAGTTTGGACATATTGAAATCTCAAGGACATTTTGCGTACTTAACATTCAAGCATTTAAAAAGCAGATGAGAATTAAAGAACATGTTAAAAGTAATCACAAATTTTTACACTTGACTCATATACTGTCCGCTGTGGAAAGTGCATGAGTAGATCACCATAACTGTGATAAACAGTGCAAAAAACTGTCATGTCCCATTCTTTATTAGTTTCATATATTTGGGTATATTAGGTATCTGGTTTCATATATAAAATGTATGCCACACAGCATTGAGAGGAATTTTCTCCTGCTCTTTCCATTGTATTGCACAGTATATTGGTACCGTACTACCTATCAGCTGATAGCGGAGATTTTAAATTTATTAGTATTTGTCAGTATTGGATATGTGTTGCTGCATAATTTGTATATGTATACATTTAGTTTACCCTTTCAGTCATCTCATTTAAAGAGAATATAAGGTTGTGTTGTGCCTTAATTCACTTGTAGCATTTACAATGACTGATTTTTTTTCTCTCCATTTTTCAAAATTGCAATATACAGTATGTGTCTGTATGTATGTATATATATATATATATATATATATGTATATATGTATGTATGTGTGTGTGTGTGTGTGTGTGTAATGTTTTTAAAATAAGTCTCTTCTGCTCACCAAGGCTTCATTTATTTGATCCAAAATACAGCAAAAATGGTAATATTGTTAAATATTTTTACAATTTAAAATAACTGTTTTCTATTTGAATACATCATAAAATGCAATTTATTTCTGTGTTGGTTAAGCTGAATTTCCAGCATCTTTACTCCAGTCTTCAGTGATCCTACAGAAATCATTCTAATATGCTGATTTGCTGCTCAAGAAACATTTCTTATTAATATCAGTGTTAAAAAAAACAGTTGTGTACAATTTTTTTTTTTGATTATTTGATGAACAGGAAGTTCAAAAGAACAGAATTTATCTGAAATATAAAGCTTTTGCAATATTATAAATGTCTTTACTGTCACTTTTGATCAATTTAATGCATCCTTGCTGAATAAAAGTATTAATTTCTTTCATTTCTTTACAAAAAAAAACCTCTTACTGACCCCAAACATTTGAATGGCAGTGATAATGTTACAAAAGCTTTCTATTTCAGATAAATGCTATTCTTTTGAACTTTCTATTCATCAAATTATCCTGAAAAAAAATTGCATGCAACTGTTTTCAACATTGATAATAATCATCATATTAGAATGATTTCTGAATGATCATGTGACACTGAAGACTGGAGTAAAGATGCTGGAAATTCAGCTTTGATCACAGAAATAAATTGCATTTTAAAATATATTACAACAGAAAACAGTTCTTTTAAATATCAATAATATTTCACAGTGTTATGGTTTTTACTGTAGATTTGATCAAATAAATGCAGCATTGGAGAGCATAAGAGATATTTCTTTCAAAAATATAAAAAAAAAATCGTATTTGCGCAAACTTTTGAACAGTAGTGTATATCAGGCTTTTATTGTTCATTGACCATAACATGAAAATAATTAGTTTCGGACCGAATTTTAGTATTGGTGGATCACTAGAACACCTGTAACAAACAAGTAAAACTTGAAACACTCATGTAGTCCTACTTGTCGACATAGACTCAACTGCTGAACCAAAGTGAAACCCAAATCTAAAGAAATAAACAATGTATAATAATTCTCATTCACAGTGTATCCAGCTGATCCAGACTACTATGGCCGACCCTCCGTTCAAGAGTTCCCCCAGTTTGACATCGTAGAAAGCACCTACTCGACTACTGCCACAGAGTCGCGCAGGAACTCTCGTTTCGGAGGTTTCCCTTTCCCGCTGGACCGCGCCGACCGCCGCGCTCCATTACCCCCTTGTTACAGCAATCAGAACTTGGATGACTTCTTGGGGTCGGACGGCCTGCCGCTGCCTAGCTCTCAGTGCCCTAACGAGTACACAGCCATAAGCTACTACCCTACCCAGCACACTCGCAGCATGGACAACGTCTCCAGCAGCTATAAGAGGCTCAGTGTGCGTTTGAGCGTAGCACAGCCTTCATATGCGGACAGCGGCGAATCCACTCGGCCTGGATCTACTAGAAGGACATCTCGCAGTTATGCTGGCTCAGACATGGTGGAGAGTGACTACGGCAGCTGTGAGGAGGTCATGTTCTAGGCAACAAAAAGGATCAAAGGTCCCGTATGAGTGGGGAAGGTTATGTCGTACATATAGTATATGAAGCTCAAAGGCTAAAAGCCACAGAAGCACTATCAGTATTAATAGTCACTTTCAGGGAAAACAAATACATCTGTGTGAAATGCAGCTTTTCTCTTTGTTTTGCCCTTTACAAATCTGTGGAATTATTGCATGACCTTAAAATGTCTACAGTGTGGTTATAAATGACGTCTTTTAGTGTCTGGAGATAATGCGCCCTTATTTGTTCTTGCGAGTTCAATCGCACCCCGTCCAGTTTGGTTGGGAAAACTGTGTGACATGACGTGCTGGCAAAATGAGTCGGAATACACACAGGCTAACAGGCAAAAGAAGTGAAAAATGACAGTTTTGGTTGAAATTGAGGTTTTCAAAAAAAATGAGTTCATTAAGCCCTCGTCTAGCGATCCCAGTGCTCCAAATAGCAATTAAACATCTAAAAGTATCTTTATTTGTATGTTTTCTGAGAGGAGTGCCTTTCCTTTACCATGAAAAATGCTGTTTTCTCTGTTCGCTTCTGGACGACTGGTGCTTCCCCTTAGCACAAGTTTGGTATTGTTGTAAAGCGCAGCATTCCAACTTTGTGAATATTCATAGCGAATTCTCGATGCCATGAGTCTGAACCAATGAAATGTGATTTTCAAACTCATGCTGATGTAAAAAAAAAAGATCTTACACGCGCTTACTGACAGATCCGAAGCGCGCACAAAGACGCCTCAGACAGCGCACGATCCCGATATACACATATACACGGAATTACAGTATTTCAAAAATCCGTCCTGGCGAGTATTCACGCAAACATTATCTGTTATGTCTTAAGTGAATGTTTGGTTAACTGTTGGGGAAAAACATCTGATGTGTAACTTTATATTAGAAATGTTTGGTACTTAAAGCTGCTGTCCGTAACTTTTTTTGTGTTCAAAATTTACTAAAATTATGTAATGATCGAGTACATCATGAATCCATTTTCCAAACTGTGTTTTTGTCTTATCCTGAATCACTACGGTACACCTATAATAAGTGTTTATATTCGGGATATCTTAGACAGGTCATAGACATAAACAGAGAGTTCCAGCTACAATGTTCTTCCGCAAGACGCATGCAGTTCTGTTTATTAACCACTAGAGCGCCAAAAGTTACGGACTGTAGCTTTAATATATAGGCTGTCTATTTCATTAATGTGTGTTCACACTTGTCACATTTGGTTCGACTAAAACGAAACCTGGTGCAATTGCTCTGTTAGTGCGGTTCATTTGAATGTGTGAAAGCTGCCATCCGAATCCTGGTGCACACCAAACAAGCAGACCGAGACCGCCGAAAAAAAAAGGGTCTCGGTCCGCTTCCAAACAAACTCTGGTGCGGTCCGAATGATATATGAATGCAACACGGACCAAAGACATGTAAACTAACCAAAAACAGGAAGATGAGACCCTAAAAACGACAGAATCCTCACGCATATCGGTTTTTCTCATCATAGTTGTGAGCTTGCCCATCACAGATATCAGACACAGCAGATCGTTTGTGTGTGTGGAGGAGGGATTCCCGCCGCTGTTTTGACTCCTTTACACATTTTATAAGCTCTTCACCAGTTCCCAGCTGGCCAACATACCATCATATGCAGGCTACACACACAATAAGCGCATTTACCTCAGCAGTTCCGTCTCAAAATAGGCAAGACGTCATAAAATCTGACCAATCAGGTTGTGAACGTGCCTTTAGGTTGGGTATCTTTTGATTCGGTGATGAAAATTGCCAATCTGAATGCTAATCGGACCAGGACTAAATGTTTTTTTTTTGTCCGGACCAAACGAACCCCTGACAGCAACATAGTGTCGGCCCAGATCTGGCCCACATCTGGTCCGTGTGTAATCCACATGTACCAGATGTGGGCCGGATCTGGGCCACACTATGTTACTGTCTGGGACTGAACTACAAGTGTGAATGCACCCTAATCAAACAATTGTGGAATCATGGGAAAAAAGTTAAATATATATAGGTTTTGACGTGGTTTGTGCCAAATTTGGTGGTAGCCTATTACCAGGGATTTTAAGGTATGGTTGCTAGATGATTTTGTTTTAGAACCTTCAGAAAACTTTAACTCAATTTTTCTCAAAATCGACTCTATCAACATCAAACAGGTGCAGCTCAGTCATTTTTTTTTTTTCAGATTCCAACAAATCATACACAATTTTACACCATTTTAATAGAGAATGTGAGTATAACAATAACTCATTTTTGAAAATTTGCTCATTCTGACTCATTTTTCCAGCACGGGTCACATATGTTTTTATTAGCATATACTGATTGTAGTGTTGCATGTCATTATCAGATTGGATGCCAGCTGTGGGGCAGATTGCTTCTGCAAACATGGCTGAGGTGTGTTGTTCTTCCAACCCATATGTGCTCACCGAAACCAGTGTGCTATGAAATTTGAATCATTTTCAAGTGTGCCATATGGTATAAACATTTTTAGCGATGTATAGAAGCACATTTCACCACAACAAAACAGCAGTATAGTGGTTATATTGATTTGTACAGTCGACTGAAGCAGAGGCTGGTTCTCTGCTGGATCAAAACATTAAGCACCCAATGTGAAATATTACGTTTGTTCATGAAATATCAAATATAGTTCCCCGCAAGTTGATGTGTTATTGGTTACTGGGAAATTTGCGAGTACCCTTAGGCTGTGTATAAATTGCTGTGTTTGGTGAAGAGTACTTTTAAATGTGAACTATGCGCTTTAGCTTCTCATGCTGCAGATGTTATGCAGTTTTAGAAGGTTTCAGTGATCTGAGGCAATCATATAGCTTTTTAATGGCTCATTATGCTTCTTGACAAACTGTCTAATGCTTACTAATCATTAAAAAGATCAAAAATACTGCCAAAGTATGAAAGAAATTGGACTGATAGAAGAATCGCGTGTGTGTGTGTGTGTGTGTGTGTGAACATCACAAACAACTGCATTTTGTATTCTGAAGCGCTTCTGTCTTTGATCTGTATTCATAACAGTAATGTCATCTTCAGGGTACAATATTTTTTTGTTTTGAGAAGTTATGAATAGGGATTTCCACCACAGCACATCTAATTGGATGCAAAGATGAGCTGAATGTGACAGACTTTAGAGATTAATTTAGCAGACTGGTGCATGTGTCATCAAATTGTATCTGCATGCGCTCAATGAAACCACTTCCTTCCGTCGTTGACTGCTACTGTACGTCATTGTAGTGTTTAGTCTGTAGTGTTTCAAAGTACAGTGTTGATGTACATATTAATGGCAGCTATTGCAAGTATTTGTTATGATCTGCCGGATGTTTGTGCAGTGGCTGTGGTATGTGTGAATGTCTTTTTTTCTTTTGTATTTTGAAAATTCAATGTGGGACGAATCCCATGTTTAAAATGAGTTCCTCTGTGAGAGAATCTGTGTTGTCTTTGCCATTTCCAATCTCTGTAGAAAACACTATGAAATATATTAAATCAAATTATGTTTAATAAACAGAATGCACTGTGTTGTATTTTGGATGAATTATATGCTTGCTTGAGGATTCAAAACAATATTAAAGGGGTTGTTGATTATCATTTCACTTTTTTAACTTCAGTTAGAGTGTAATGTTGCTGTTTGAGCATAAACAACATCTGCAAAGTTACGACGCTCAATCCAAAGGGAGATATTTTCTTTTACAGAATATTCTGTTTAAGAACTACAACAAATGGCTGGTAGGGACTACAACAAGCTTCTTCCTGGGTTAGTGACATCACTAACCCTAAAATTTACATAAACTCCGCCCCCGAGAACACACAACAAAGGGGGTGAGGCCATGTTGGGCTGCTTTAGAGAAGAGGAAGAGTTGTTGTAGTAGAGTGTTGTTACCATGCCGTCATTTTACACCGGACTGCTTCACAAACGAGGGTCAATTCAATGCGGATTTGCACAAAAGATTAACATGACGGCACATGCTAGTGGATGAGTTGAATCAACTCCACAGCAACTACATAAATTTATCCACTAACCATTCAGAAACATCCAGTTTCATTCTAAAAGTTGTAACTTCTTCCTGAATCTCTATATCAGTGTCGACTCCGGTTTGAACAATGTAAGGCTGAACACCGTTACTGACAATCCTCATTTTGGCTGCGTGAGATTCTCCAGCTTTGTTGTTGTTGAGCAACGGAAACATGAGCTGTTAAAGCTCCGCCCTCTTCTGGAAAGGGGGCCGGGAGCAGCAGCTCATTTGCATTTAAAGGGACACACACAAAAACTGCATGTTTTTGCTCACGCCCAAATAGGGGCAAATTTGACAAGCTATAATAAATATCTGTGGGGTATTTTGAGCTGAAACTTTTTTCTCTAAACTATGACTATGCAATTTATTCCCAATATTTAATGAGTTTATTTTCAACATTTTATTTAGACTTTTTTAATCCTGAGATGGTTTTATTTTATTTTTTTTATTATTGTTTGGCCCTAATCCTCTTCCATACAATTCATCAGAAACAACTATAATGCCGTGTTTTATAGATATTTAGGTTTTATTTAGCTTTAGTAAAAGGGCATCACACAGTTGCTGACATTCCGGACATCTCTGAATTAATTTAGTGATGGATGAGGGAGAATAAAAGCGAACAAGTGTCCGTGGGGAATTGACTGAATAGTTGTGGTTTGCTATTGGTGGATCTCATGTGAGTGACAGATTGTCCCGCCCTCACGCCAATGAGGGGAGGGGAAGTTATTTTGATAAAAGATTATGTGCAAGGATAGATCATTTATAATGAATACTGCAATTACATACAAAATAAGAATTGTCAATTTTGATTTCATGGTGACTAATTTCCACGATTAGACTGTGTGAAAAGATTATCAGCAACTGTGCAGCTGTTCGCACTACCGTCCCTCAATAGTCAAGTACAAAAGTGAGCAAGAGACTGCGTGACTCGCAGCAGAAGCTCATTCAGGCCGCTCATTAGCATAAAAGGGTCACTTCATACAAACCTTTTGTGAACTTGGCTGTGGCCCAAATGTCTGTAATCAGCGAAAACAAAAAAACAAAAAAAAAACACATTCTACTCACATACTGGTACGAGGAAGTGAGTCATAGTTTTAACGGGATACAAGTGAGTGCCCTGTTAATCCCCCGTGACACTCTCACATGATAAACAGTCTTGTGGGTAATACTCGCGCACATCTGGATTGTTAAATACAGTGGCTGGAGAGAAATGCACACTGCTTTGCATTCATCATCATACTAAGCAAACAAAAAAGTCTGGTTATTAATGTGACCCCCTGCCATTTCTGGGTCAACAGATGGAGGGCAGCAGTGGTTTGTGCGCTCAGATTAGTGTATTTATAGTGCTTTATGAAAAGAGGGAAGATGAGAAGCCATCAACTGTGGGAAAAAAATACAGTGAAAATCATACGCCCACAACTCACGTGCAAACACAAATATGGGGAAAAAAAGGTGCCAGAGACAGACCATACGTTCGGGAATTCATACTTATCTCTCAGATTTGACACGTGTCTGTTTGGAAACTGATAGATGATGTTCAATCTGTTATATATGGCATCATGGTGGAGCATGAAATATTGGACATGTTACTGGCCACATTAATCATGATTTTTTTCAAGCTTTTTTTTAGCTTAATTGTTGCCTTAGAATGAAAAATATTCTGAAAAAATATAAATGTTATCTTCAACACAGGATCATTACATGTAGAAAGTGAGTTTGTATGTCTTGCATGCCTTGACACTAGTATTCTGTCATAAACTTATCAATGAACCAACCAAGAATGACAAGATAAAGGATAAAATATTTATGGACCTGACAGACTGACAGATGATGTAGTGGAATATATCAGGAGAAAATACCATTACTGACAGCTTATTATGAGCCATAAAACCCTCACGATGTCCAAACCTTCTTGAACAAGCATCATTACAGCAGACAAGCATCATCTGAAATATGTTAATTGCCACAAAAAACGTTTTTATGCCACAAAAAACATTTTTGATTTTGAAGCATTAATGTGAGGCATGATGGATGATGATATGAATGTGGTTTAAAAGAGATGCAAGGGTTTTGCATATTTGTTTTGATGAATGAAACGAGGTTACAGGTTTTCAGAATGACACTTGTGTTATGGAACAATCGCCAGATGATTTTTACGTTTCTGAAATGTCAAAAGTGGATGAGATAAAGCAAGGAATGGAACTGCTTTTGCTAAAGCTGTGTGCTGTTTATTTACATAAGAATAAAAATCATGTTTTAGTCAATCATAATTCTGACATGCTAAGGCAAAATTATGACATGCCAAGTCATACAGTAATTATGGCATAAAAAGTCGAGATTATGATATAAAATGTCAAAATATGAAGTCATAATTTCAACTTTTTATGTCATTATGGCATAAAAAGCCATAATTATGACTTAGTCATAACTTCGATTTTTGTCATAATTTCGATATTTTGTCATAATTTAAACTTTTTATGTCATAATTAAGATTTACCAAAGCATGATTTTTAGGTCATAAAAAGTAAAAATTATGACTTTGTATGTTATGACTTAGATTGTCATACTTTTGACTTTTTGTGTCACAAATTATGATTATGTAATTATTATGAGGTCATTACTTTCAACTTTTTATGACATCATTAGACTTACCAAAGCATAATGTTTTTAGTTCATAAAAAGTAAAAATTATGATTTTGTATGTTATGACTTAGAATGTCATAGTTTCGATTTTGTGTGCCATAATTTTTTTTTTCATAATAATGATGTTATAATTTCAACTTTGTATGTCATAATTAAGATTTACCAAAGTATGATTTTAGGTCATAAAAAGAAAAAAATATGATTTTGTTTGTTATGACTTAGTATTGTCATAATCCTAACCCTAACCTTCAAGCCAGGAGGGTCAGAGCCCCTAATTATGACTAAGTATGTCATAATTATTACGTCATGATTTCTACTTTTTATGTCATAATTTCTTTCTTTTTATGTCAATTTATACTTTTTGTCATAATTTATACTTTTTATGTCATAATTAAGATTTACCAAAGCATAATTTTTAGGTCACAAAAAGTAAAAATGATGACTTTGTATGTTATGAATTAGTATGTCATAATTTCAAATTTTTGTGCCACAATTTAGATTTTTTTTTCATGATTATGACTGTCATAATTATGATGTCCTAATTTCGACTTTTTATGTATAATTTATACTTCGTATGTCAAAATTAAGATTTACCAAAGCATAATTTTTAGGTCATAAAAAGTAAAAATTACAACTTTGTTATGTCATAACCCTAACCTTCAAGCCAGGAGGGTCAGAGCCCCTAATTATGACTAAGTATGTCATAATTATTACGTCATAATTTCTTTTTATGTCATAATTTCTTTCTTTTTATGTCAATTTATACTTTTTGTTATAATTTAAACTTTTTATGTCATAATTAAGATTTACCAAAGCATGATTTTTTTCTTATGCGGCTGAAATGGGCTTCCAAGACCCCCAACATTTACAGAGCTTTTTCTAAACATTTTTTAGTGCAGCTTCACGCCAGCAGGGTCAGACCC
>RJVU01035834.1:2081226-2093289 GCA_003731715.1 Anabarilius grahami
GATTGAGACATGACAGTGTGCTTTAACTGCGCGCGCCAGGCTGGATCCATCAGGTGCCCTCACATGATTAGCACGAGCATCCTCAGCATCAGCATCCAGCTTCACACAAAGGCAACACAAGTCAGAGTGGCACGTGCGGATATAAATGAGACAGGTCTCTGGATCTCCAACTGCGCCTCACGATGAGGGAACTTTTGAAGTTTGGGAGGTGTTTATCCACTCTTGTTGCCTATTTATTCCCCGGCGGCGGCAGCATTGTGAATGAGGGACGCACGGTGAAGAAGTGAATGAATGAATTAATATTTTAAGTATCAGATTTATGAATGGGCGTCTTGACAATCACAGCGCGCTTCATAAGTTTTCATGATCGACCAAAGAGACGCTGGATTACAAATTTGGCAATTTTTTTAAAAATTTGAACCGGTACTATTTTTCTCTCCTTTACGATTTAACTCGAAATCAGCTCGAAACCCCTCCATGGCAGCTGTAAGAGCGCGCGACTGAACTGGCGCACTACCCGCAGCTGCTCGGTGTCTGGATGCGCGCGCTGCGCGATAGATACCCGTGGCACGGAGGACTGGACCCCTCACCGCTGCCCTGTGATGATGAACTGAGGATGGTGGAGGGAACGGACGCCCCTTTGAGGAACATTTCGACAGGAAATCGGGACAGCAAGTACCTCTCTTTCCCCTGGGTGGTGACTCTACTCTCCAGTGTTCTGATCACCACGATTATAGTAGATGTTCTGGGCAACCTGTTGGTCATTGTATCAGTCTTCAGAAACAGAAAGCTCAGGAAGGCAGGTAAATGTCTCTATAATTCATCATGCTGACATGTTTAATTAGCAAGGGCTTCTGAACTGACATTATTAGAGATATCTCAGATTGATCAAGAAGAGAATATGGTTTTATTTCTGACAGAGTAGTAAATAAATAATCATTAACGAAAAACATGCATTATGAATATTTATTATTATCACCTGGTTTGCTGGTCTTTAAACCTGAGCAACTAAAAAGTGCCCAAATTCCCTCTAAAACAAGAGCAGATTGACCAGTAAGTCCAGCAAACCAATGGCTGGTATATTTTTATTTTATTTATTTTCTTCAGCAGGGTCATTATTATTATTCATCTTTTGGTAACACTTCATTAGTTAACTACATTAGTTAACATGAACTAATAATGAACTGCACTTCTACAGCATTTATTAATCTTAGTTAATGTTAATTTCAACATTTACTAATACATTATTAAAATCTTGTTAACATTAGTTAATGCACTGTGAACTAACATGAACAAACAATGAACAACTGCCAGTTAAATTCATTAACTAACGTTAACGAAGATTAGTAAATACAGTAACAAATGTATTACTCATGGTTAGTTAATACATTAACTAATGTTTAACTAATGAACCTTATTGTAAAGTGTTACCCATCTGGTTAAGCTTCTTATTCTTAATAATAATAACAACAACAATAATAGGTTAATAATATGCAATTCTAATAAAATGTTTGCCCAATTGTTTTGCAAGCTAAATGGTCTCACATTTTCATCACTGTTTTGGTCTGTTTAACTGTTAAGCTACAAATAAACTTTAATGAATGAATGGCAGAAAAGACTAATAATTATTACATTTACATTTATGCATTTGGCAGACGCTTTTATCCAAAGCGACTTACATTGCATTATACTATACATTTGTATCGGAGTATGTGCAATCCCTGGGATCGAACCAATGACCTTGGCATTGCTAGTGCCACGCTCTAACCACTGAGCTACAGGAAAGCTTATTATGCAAATGTAGCGGACGTAGGCTCGTAAGAGCAACATTAGAGACTGGGGTCTTTAGCCTCCTCGTCAGAGTGGCCGACTCCCATGCCGGCGGACCCGGGTTCGAGTCCCGCTTTGAGCGGACATGTTCGATCAAACACAAACAACACGTTTGCACAACAAATATTGATCATCATGATTTCCACTGTGTCAAATAGTAGCTTTCAAAGACCTGATATTAAGTGATTATTGGTCTGTCTCTGCTCATTTTCTTTTCAAAGATTCAGAGACAGAGTAATTGACTCATCAATGACTTGCAGACTATTATGATCACATGAGGTGTCAAACTAAAAACTAGCATGGTGGTATGCAGCTGCTGTATGGATGCTGCTCTGTTAATATTGTCATTTTCAGTCTGTGGATAACATCTCAATCTACCTCCGGCCACTGGTCTTATCTCGCCTGACCTTTTCAGTTTGGAGATTTAAACTTTAAGGGGTTTTTAATGTACAGTCATTTTGTCTGACCAGCTAATGATTGACCTTTAAAGGGTTAGTTCACCCAAAAATGAAAATTCGGTCATTTATTACTCACCCTCATGCCGTTCCACATCCGTAAGACCTTCGTTCATCTTCAGAACACAAATTAGGATATTTTAGTTGAAATCCGATGGCTCCATGAGGCCTGCATAGGAAGCAATGACATTTCCTCTCTCAAGATCCATAAATGTACTAAAAACATATTTAAATCAGTTCATGTGAGTTCAGTGGTTCAATATTAATATTATAAAGCGACGAGAATATTTTTGGTGCGCCAAAAAAAAACTAAATAACGACTTATATAGTGATGGCCGATTTCAAAACACCGCTTCAGGAAGCTTCGGTGCACAAATGAATCAGTGTGTCGAATCATGATTCGGATCGCGTGTCAAACTGCCAACGGCTGAAATCACGTGACTTTGGCGCTCCGAACCACTGATTCGATATATTGATTCATAACGCTCCGAAGCTTCCTTAAGCAGTGTTTTGAAATCGGCCATCACTAAATAAGTCGTAATTTTTTATTGGCGCACCAAAAATATTTTTGTCGCTTTATAATATTAATATTGAACCACTGTACTCACATGAACTGATTTAAATATGTTTTTAGTACATTAATGGATCTTGAGAGAATAAAAATGTCATTGCTCCCTATGCAGGCCTCACTGAGCCATCGGATTTCAACTAAAATATCTTAATTTGAGTTCCGAAGATGAACGAATGTCTTACGGGTGTGAAACGACACGAGGGTGAGTAATAAATGACAGAATTTTCATTTTTGGGGGAACTAACCCTTTAAAAGAAACAAGCACTGTGAAGACAAACGAGACACACTTTTCCTAATGATCTTTCTTTTTTTTTTGCATGAGAAATTAAGTTTCAAACAGAGCTTGAAACTGAGAGTCCTGCTAACCAGTCACATACAGATCTTAATGCAACATGTGTAGTCTTATAGATACTAACTAAATAGTTCCACAGAAATATCCTCTCTTGTGATGTTTAATTCTGTTGATTGTACTCCCTGAAGGCACAACACTACAAGCTGTGGTTTGTACTGTTAGTGTTTCCTCTTATATAAAGCCATTAAGGCCATTTTAATGCAGAAGCTTACAAAGCTGCTGCTAGTGAGATGGGTTCATGAACTGCTGACACACCTCCAGTAATTAGAGCTCTAGTGTTTTCACTGCAATGTGATGTGTGTGGTTGTTTTAGAGATACCATCACAGCATTTGCACATCATATGATCTCTTAGTGAATCCCTTCATTTTTTTTTTTTTAGCCCTGACATAAGTACACTGCAAAACATTTTCTTCATCAGTATTTTCATTATGTTTTGAGTAAAAAATATCTTAATATCCTTAAAGGGAATATTCACCTAAAAATGGAAATTTACTTACAGTAACCTCAAGCCATCCTAGGTGTATATGACTTTTTTCTTTCAGCCAAACTTAAAGGGTTAGTTCACCCAAAAATGAAAATAATGTAATTAATTACTCATCCTCATGTCGTTCCACATCTGTAAGACCTTCGTTAATCTTCGGAACACAAATTAAGATATTTTTGTTGAAATCCGATGGCTCCGTGAGGCCTGCATAGCCAGCAATGACATTTCCTCTCTCAAGATCCATTAATGTACTAAAAACATATTTAAATCAGTTCATGTGAGTACAGTGGTTCAATATTAATATTATAAAGCGACGAGAATATTTTTGGTGCGCCAAAAAAACAAAATAACGACTTATATAATGATGGCCGATTTCAAAACACTGCTTCAGGAAGCTTCGGAGCGTTATGAATCAGCGTATCGAATCATGATTCGGATCACGTGTCAAACTGCCAAACTGCTAAAATCACGTGACTTTGCCGCTCCGAACCGCTGATTCGACACGCTGATTCATAACGCTCCGAAGCTTCCTTAAGCAGTGTTTTGAAATCGGCCATCACTATATAAGTCGTTCTTTTGTTTTTTTGGCGCACCAAAAATATTCTCGTCGCTTTATAATATTAATATTGAACCACTGTACTCACATGAACTGATTTAAATATGTTTTTAGTACATTAATGGATCTTGAGAGAGGAAATGTCATTGCTGGCAACGGAGGCCTCACTGAGTCATCGGATTTCAACAAAAATATCTTAATTTGTGTTCCGAAGATCAACGAAGGTTTTACGGGTGTGGAACGACATGAGGGTGAGTAATAAATGACATTATTTTCATTTTTGGGTGAACTAACCCTTTAATCGGAGTTATATTAAATAATATACTTTCTCTTTCCAACTTTGTAATGGCATTGAATAGTGCCAGAGTTTTTGAAGCTCCAAAAAGCGCATCCATCCATCATAAAGTAATCCATACAACTCCAGGCAATAAATTGCCTTCGGAACCAGTGGGTTTTTGTAAGAAAAATGTGCATATTTAAAACTCTTTAAACTATAATCACTGGCTTCAGGCAACAGCCGTACATGCGTTCACGGGAGTGTCGAGTTCTGGCGGAAAGGTGACCTCTGACCCGACGTACAACGTAGCCCCTCTTCTCCAAAAGACAATCATATACACCTAAGATGGCTTGAAGGTGAGGAAATGATGAGATAATTTTCATTTTTTGGTGAACTGTTCCTTTAAAACAAGATAAATTTACTTGAGAAACAGAACTGTGTATAAGATAAGAACACTTATTATCTGTATAGTTTATTTTTTTCTTGCCCCACTTGCAAACACTCACAAAAGACGGGGCAGTCGTGGCCTAATGGATAGAGAGTCGGACTTGTAACCCAAAGGTCATGGGTTCGAGTCTCAGGTCCGGCAGGGATTGTCGGTGAGGGGAGTGAATGTCCAGCGCTCTCCCCACCCTCAATACCACGACTGAGGTGAGACCCTTGAGCAAGGCACCGTACCCCCAACTGCTCCCCGGGCGCCGCAGCAATGGCTGCCCACTGCTCCGGGTGTGTGTTCACGGTGTGTGTGTGTTCACTGCTGTGTGTGTGCGCACTTGGATGGGTTAAATGCAGAGCACAAATTCCGAGTATGGGTCACCATACTTGGCCACATGTCACTTCACTTCACTTCACTTCACTTCAAAATGTTGTTAGATTTAAGCTGAAAACAATAACAAATTTGCTAATGAGGTACACTGTTAAAGCTTACTTTTCAATGCTGTAATTAAAACAAAAAGATTATTGGAATACATTTTACAAGAAAAAACTATTTCAGTCTTTCAGTCATGTTTAGATCAGTGTTATTTTGTAATTATTTGAAATATTTACTAGCAATTGCTGAGTGAAAATTATTTCAAAGTAAATCCTACACCATTTTTTTCAGTGTACAAAACAAATAACCAAAAAATAATTTAAGATATCTTAATATCCACAAAAAAAGATATATATATAGTCTTAATATCCAATGCAGTTTTTTCTTCTAAAGTAAACTTACCTTGTTTTGTTGAAAATATCAAAAATATTTTTTGTTATAGAAAATAAATTTTTGCATTGTATTGCAATGACCAGACAATACTCTCCTTAAGGCACTATATGGATCTATGTAGGTCTTTAAATGTGTTTTCATTGTAAACTCTTACAGGTGAAGCTGTACTTATCTCGTCACTTGATGCTCAGTGAGGGCAGATCCATTACAGATAGTGGATCTGGATCAAAGCTAATATGTGATAAATGTGATGATTTATTCCATCACAGGCCCTGACATTTCAGACTGATGCACAAGTGACAAAATTCAATTTGTATTCCATTTCCATTATATTCATCAATAGCCAAATTAATTTATAGCACTTAAATTTAAAATATTCTTGACCTCTGTTCTTGTGACATTGAAGTCGTCATCTTTATTTAAATAGCACTTTATACAATACAGGGGTGTGTTTCCCAAAAGCATTGTTACCCAACTAAGGTCGCAAGTTCCGTCGTTACCAGCGTAGTTGAACGATTTGGCATTTCCCGAAACCAAAATTCATGCAAACATTCGCAAACTGCGTCACAAACTTACGTAGTTGGTACTACAGCTCTCGTGCTGTGGTTAGAAGCATAGTTTCTTGGTAAAATCACATGTGGACAACATTCAGTACATTCTATATATTTCATCCCATTTAAATATATAAACATTTCAGTATATTGTCTATGAAATGAAATGCGTAAGGAAACCCCGGAGTATAACGTACCGGCGATGAATCAAACAACAAATAAACACACCCCATATTGTTTCAAAGTAAAAAACTGGATAATAACAGAATCAATGATGCAAATTTTAATACAAGACAAATGCAAATACTGCTGTAAAGAAGCTCTAAAAAGACAATAGTGTCATTATTCAGCTCAATTCAGTTCAGTGTTGATTCAGTTCAGTTCAATAACAGTGTAAAGTTCATCAATTTTGAAACAAGTTCAATTCATCTACTGTATAAGCAGCGCTACATAGTACTGTTATTCAGCTCAAGTCAGTTCAATGTTGATTCAGTTCAGTTCAATAACAGTGTCAATGCTGCAGAAATTCATTTTCAGCTGTAAAGCAGCTCTACAGTAGACAATAGTGTCATAATGCAGCTCAATTCAGTTCAAGTTTTCTTCTCATTTTGATAGTGTGAGTACAGTCAAATTGATAATATGTATACGAAGTGTCTTTTAAACCCCAACTAAGCAAGCCAAAGGCGACTGTGGCAAGGAACTTCAAATCCATCAGGTGACAGAAATGTAGAAAAAGCTGATATGGTCCACAGAATGTACCTCCAAGACAGTAGAGTTCATATGAAGAACAATCCAGTCCATCAAAATTCACACACGTCCATCAGTAAAAAGTCTACTACTTTGATCATCTAACTGAAGTCCCAGAACAACACTGAGAGCTTGTTTCAGAATGACAGCCTGTAGGCATTCATTTACATGTGTCCTGTCATCACCGATATCTGTTGAGCGAGACGAGGTGATCTGTGAATTAATGGTGCAGTGCTATCTGTGCAACAAAGAAAAACTTTAACACCCCACAAAACCAGAACTACAGTTCTTCATCGTGTATTCATTTTTTCCACCTTTGTAACTACAGACACTTTTCCACATCAGTCAATGAGGCAAACCTGTCCCTAATTTCTGCATTGTGATGACTGTGAGAAGCACCATTAAAGGGATAGTTCACCCAAAAATGAAAATTATCCCATAATTTACTCACCCGCAAGCCATCCTAGGTGTATATGACTTTCTTCTTTCAGTCAAACACAATCAGAGTAATAATATTATGGCTTTTTCAAGCTTTATAATGGGAGTGAATAGTAGCCAAGATTTTAAAGCCCAAAAAAGTTCCATCCATCCATCAAAAAAGTAATCCATACAGCTCCAGGAGGTTAATAAAGGCCTTCTGAAGCAAAGAGATGCATTTTGTATGAAAAATATCCATATTTATAACTTTATAAACTAGAATCACTGGCTTCCGTACGTGAGGCGGAAGAGTGAACTTTGACCTGATGTATGACGTATTGATGAACGCAGAGGATAGAGCAAAACAAAACACCAGTGAATTAAAGCTGCAAGCAGTAATGAAAGGGCCCTCGCACCTGGGCTCGCCGCCACCCGTTGGCCTTAGGAAAACAGTGAACAGTCGGCGAATTGCATGTAAGTGAGTAAAAACAGGAGAATTATGGCAAAGTCATTTCAAAGTGCCAGACTTCCTGCTGCCAACAGGTGGCGCTTTGACTGTAACTGAACATTGCCATGTAGATGTGTTCGGGCCAGGACTATTATCAAACATGCGAAGTTTGGAGCAGATCAGACATTGTATGCCTGAGTTACAACAACTTCCTGTGTTGTGGCGTTAATCGCATACGTTAGCACTCAGCCAAGTGTTGCATGACTTGCAACATGTTTGGTACTTTGTGGCATATTGAAATGTGTTTCTGAGAGTTAATTACAGTGTAAAGCATGCCATTTCCTGTTGTCAGCAGGGGGCGCTATGACTAACTGAATATTGGCATATAGATGTCTTCAGACCAGGGGCACGTTCAAGCTCAAACCGGTGTGCAACGTTTTGCTACGGTTTCCGGGTTGAACGACGGTGCGCAACGGGGTTTGAGATACGTTTTCTCTTGTTTGGTGGGTGTGTCAAAAATGTCAACCCAATCAGCAGCAACATGCATATAAACCAAGCGGTATTAAAGAGACAGCTCGCACAATGGGTCCAAGTAAAGTCGTTTACAAATGTGTTCTTTTTTTTCTGGACGGAAAGGGCAGTGACTGTAACATCGAGCATATTTTGCAGTATTAAACCGACTTCATTAGGCTCCGAAAATTCTTCAAAAAGAACACAAAGAATGGCCTTCTCCGCTGTCAGTTGCAACTCTTGGGTCATCAGAACAGGGTGTTCAACGCACCACCATTTCCGTTTAAAAAACGTTTTGTCGGGGCTGAACGCAGCCCAGGACTCTTATCACACATGTGAAGTTTGGGGCACATCAGACATTGTATGCCTGACTTACAACAACTTCCTGTTTCATGGCAAAACATCAAACTTTGTCAGGCCGCCACCGACACACTCTTCAATGAAAACTCTAGATCTTCGCAATTTAACGTCTCAAAGGCCTTTAGATTAGACTGACCAAATATGACGTTGATTTGTTTAAAGCTCTAGGAGGAGTTTGGTAAAGTACAACATCTGGAAATGGCAAAAACTGCTAAAATTTTGCAGAGAAAACTCAAAATATCTCACTTCCTGTTGGGTTTACAGATTTTGCACCCAGGACATTTTAGTAGGTATTGAGCTGTTACATGTGTGTACCAAATTTCATACTTGTAAGTGAAATGTAGCGCGAAGAGCGCTTAATTGAAATTTTGTAGGTGGCGCTATCGAGCCATTTTGGCACGCCTAATTCTGAAACCCATATCAGACGTAAATTTTCACCACTTCTGACGCGTGTGCAAAGTCTCATGAGATTTCGAGCATGTTTAAGCAATCAAATATGCGATTCATTTTGAAGAAGAAGAAGAATTGACTGAGCAATTACAATAGGGTCATCACACCATTGGTGCTCGGGCCCGAATTAGAAGTCTAAAATGAGAATTTTTAAAGAGAAATGTTGGAGGATCTTGAGTTTGTTGCCCAGTCCTATTTGTTTGAACTGCGAGAGGCGTCTACTCTTACCTAAGCTTACTCTACTCTTACATCATATGCTGAAACCCGACTCTTTCGTGAACACGCGTATGGACGTTACTGGAAGCTAGTGATTATAGTCTATAAAGTTATAAAAATTGATATTTTTCTCACAAAAAGGCATTGCTTCAGAGGGCCTTTATTAACCCCCTGGAGCTGTATGGATTATTTTTATGATGGATGGATGTGCTCAGGTACCATTCACTCCGATTATAAAGCTAGGAAGAGCCAGAATATTTATTAATTTAACTCTGATTGTGTTTGACTGAAAGAAGAAAGTCATGTACACCTAGGATGGCTTGAGAGTGAGTAAATTGTGGGATAATTAACATATTCACAATTGATGAATTTGACATGTTCTTTACTTCACCCAAACAGACAACTGTCTGAGCAGATTCTCTCAATATGAAACACAGCGGTGGCAAATAAAGTAACAACTATACTATATTTATTTGTTGCTGATTGAGTGAGTGGACAAGCAGAAGATAAGGCTCTCTGGTTTGAGCAATACCAGTAAGTGATCTAAAATATCAAAAATGTTAAATGTGATACCAGCACTATAGGACGGTTAAAATAATTTGCAATAACTGTGTTGTTCACGTACGAGCCCTGTCGACACGTGGGAGATTAACGCAGCTGGATGTGAGGTGTGTGCTCAGTAATTCAAAGAATTCAATTCATTGCCTCCAGCCACGGAAGTCAATGCAGCATTTGTTTAATGGAGCATCTATACCTGGAGTGTTGAAACGTGCCTTTTAAACAGATGAAATTCAAAATAAAGCAATTTCATTAGTGTGATGATGTTAATCAGAATTTTATTATGAAAAGAAGCCCCCATAAGAGATGCCACACTAGCCCTCATGTGTTCAAAGTGCTCAGCAGGCATGGACACGATTTTATTTTGTTCGATTTTATAAGCCTTTTAATATAGTTACACAGACCTAGCAAATCCTTTCATTAATGTGAACAATCTTTCGCTACATGAGCTACATTGTAATGGAGCATGAAGATGTTGCTCAAACATTACGAGATCCAATTATACTGTGTAGGTCATTGCTTTGAACCTCCTGGATTTGTCTATACACAGTTTGATATTGATATTTACTGCGGATTTTGTTTGTGACTCATATCAAGCACATCTATTTTTTGGGGCTTATCAGACTGGGTTTTGTCTCTGGCATTCATGCAAAAAGTAAAGAATGATAATCCACACATGGAAAGGTAACATGGCTGTTAATTTAATTCACACAACAGAGGCCAACAAGAGACTTTACCATCCCAGTGTAAGACTGTTAACTGCTAAATGAGGTGATTTATATGATCGCAAACTGTTCTCACATATTCAGTCCGGTGTTTGGCGGTTTCTCTATTGCATTACACCGAGTCAGGTCTGAAACATACACTAGGCAAGTATATGAATTCAAATGCTTCTAACTTTGCATGCTCGATTTAATGAGTCGTTGCATTTTGAAATGTATCTATAATACCTGGAGAAAATTATCTCAATGGCATGGATACGCAATTTAAAATCCATCTTTGAAAAAATCCTTCTTTGTTCACGGATGCTTATTTGAGCTTGAGCCATTCATGCCTTGTTACCAATTACTCTGAATGTTTTTTTAAATTAAAAAGTCAGTATAAAAGGCTTTTTGGTCCAGATGGTGAAGTTACAGCATCTACCAGTGGGGAAAACTCGCAAACATGCTAACTTGGCTTTAAAACAACACGGATTGATAAAAACACTTTACGAATCAAAAACAAACCTTGCATTCTCAGAGTTTTCACAAGGGGCGCTATAGCGAGAAATAGTGTGCATCGTCTTCTTTTATCATGGCAGTGTCACGCAAGATCCTATTGCACAGAATCCAATGACTGAGACCATTTTTAATGCATATTTATTCAGATTTGAAATAACAGGAATCACTTTTATGGCGTATTTATTCTTAATCATGAGATTAATGCTTTTAAATTACACATCAAACTCTAAAAAAAACTTATTTCAACCCAAATTTGGGTCAAATATAAAAAAATCCAACGGTTGGGTTAAAAATGTAATCAAAAAATTGAACCAAATGGTTGGGTTTGCCCATATTTGACCCAAATTTGGATTGAAAAAACCCAGCATTTTTTAGAGTGACATATCAAATTATACCTGTGACCCTACAGAGGACAAGCATTTTGGAAAATGGATGGATGAACCAACGCTATCTCATGACCAATTCATCCGTATTTTACGAGGTGGCTAATTCGTACGAATTCATATGATTTGTCTAAACCCCAGTGACGGGTAGGTTTAGGGGCAGGGTTAGGCGGAGGTCATTTGTACGAATTCATACGAATTTGGAAACTCGTAAAATACATGCGATTTAGCAAAAAACATACAAATTTGTACAAGTGAGTTCGTACCTCGTAAAATACGAACGAATTGCTGTGATATCGGGTTGGATGAACACATTAGTAAACCTAAAAATGGTCAAATTAAACATTTCACTTTTTTTTAAACATTAACAGTTGGGTTGAAAATGGACCCAGCGATTGGGTTGTTTTAACCCAGCGGTTGGGTTAAATGTTTGACCAACCTGCTGGGTAGTTTTATTTAAAGGTGGTACAGAG
>RJVU01035834.1:2103207-2130400 GCA_003731715.1 Anabarilius grahami
GACTTGCAGTCAATGCTGCAATCAGGAAAAACAGAAAAAAACTGAATGTTATATTAAATATTTCTCTGCTAGACGAGTCACAGATCTACTGACTGTAAAAACATTTTTAATGAGATGGTTGATAAGGCATACTTAAAAAAAAACCCAACATTAAATATATTTATAAAAAACATTTAAAATTGTAAATCAATAAAAACGACTAAAACAGCAGGCATTGTGCAAATAACATTGTTTCAGAACCATTGATCTTAGTTGAGATTGAGAGGTACTGGGTATTGTGTAATTGTGCAAACATAAAACATTCTGTACTTCGAATGAATTTTCCACATGTTTACAAAACAAGTCTAGGATGAGTCTGTGTGTAATATCCAGAAGTAAATAATTTAATTTCAGTCTCGAAATCAAGAGCCCTAAAAATTCTAATACACAATTACAAGCAGAAATCACTATCCATGTCAATTCTTTTCCATTTCAAGCACTCAGAATGAGTAAACAGCATATGTGAACCAGACAAATCCAACTGAATATGACAAAAAAAAAAACACTTACTCAGAATCTGTTCGTTAAAAATCTGTAAACAACACAAAGACAAACAATACAGAGATTATTTTGATAACGTTCAGCTTAAAATTTGGCTACGTTTGACCCAAAAGATTTTAAAACAAGTACTTTGAAACCAATGTAACTCGATACAGACTTCAGTGCTGCAAAAACTGAAGGACAAAACACCTAAAAAATCCATGAGCCATCTACGGACATTCAGTAAGAAGAATCCCAAGAGGAATTCAGCAGAAATCAAAGGAGCCTGTAGTGAGTAAATGATTCAGTGGGTCTGTACAGCCTACATTTTATCTGTCACTCTGTCAACATTCACAAGAGCTGAAGGTGCGTGCTGTTGTGTCTGCTGCTGCCGTTACGTGCCACAATCTCCTGGATGGAGATGTACGTCCCTGCCACAAAGCCCACAAAGCCAATGAGACTGATGATGATGTCCTTGACCATCACCCAGAGCTTCATGTCTTCATTATGGAAGGTGATGATCTGAAGCAGAGGAGGAATGATGAGTGCCAGAGCGCTGCTACTCACGGAGCCCACCAGAGAGATGACGAGGTCAAGCTCCGGGATCAATATTGCGAGAGCACCTGTGGTGAAACAGCAAAAGGAACATAATGTTAAACCATGCCACCACTTCCAGGTGCTTGTGAGAGAAAAAAAAAAAGGAAAAAGCCAGAAGCTGAACTAGCCAGAAGCTGGGAACTACAGAACACAAATACAGATATTTTTGATGAGATTTCAGATTTTTTCCATTTGAAATCTATTCACCCAAAATTCTGAAGCTTCAAAACAAGAGATCGTAAAATAAAATATGAATCCAGTGGTTTAATCCAAGTATTTGAAGAGACACAATTGCTTTATATAATGAACACATTGAATTTAGGCTTTTATTAACATGAACATTGATAAGAAAACAAAAAGAAGCTCAATCAAACTAGCTTTCACTTGATTTTTAACTTTAAAAAAAACTGCGTAACACGGGAATGAACCTCATTGGTTCTTGCTGAAGCTCAAACGTGCTGCGTAACACGAGAATGAACCTCATTGGTTCTTGCTGAAGCTCAAACGTGCTGCGTAACACGAGAATGAACCTCATTGGTTCTTGCTGAAGCTCAAACGTGCTGCGTAATACATGAATGAACTTCATTGGTTCTTGCTGAAGCTCAAACGTGCTGCGTAACACATGGGAATGAAGCTCATTGGTTCTTGCAGAAGCTCAAATATGCTGCGTAATACATGAATGAACCTCATTGGTTCTTGCTGAAGCTCAAACGTGCTGCGTAACACGAGAATGAACCTCATTGGTTCTTGCTGAAGCTCAAACGTGCTGCATAACACGAGAATGAACCTCATTGGTTCTTGCATGTCAAGCAAGCATGCTTGAGCTTCCCTAACCAAATCTAATGCTATATGTCCGTTCATTGATCAGTGTTAATATGCAAATAAAAGCCTAAATTATATCTGTTCATCATATAAAGCGATTGTGTCTCTCTTCAGATGACTTGGATTAAACCACTCGATTCTCATGAATTTATTTTACGATCTCTTTAAGAACGTTTTGAAGCATCAGAGTTTTGGTTGAATAGACTTTCAATGGATGACAGAAATCTCTCAGATTTCATAAAAAAAAATCTTCATTTGGTTTCCGAAGATGAACGAAAGTCTTGTGGGTTTGGAATGACATTAGGGTGAGTAATTAATGACAGAATTTTCATTTTTGGGTGAACTAACCCTATAATGCCACTGAGAGCGTTTCATGTTCGGGTGAGGACAGTGGCCATGCCGTGCAGTGCTTTGGGAATGAGTTATCTTGATCTGTTGCTATGGGGATTGAAGTGGGCATGGAAAAGCTTTGTTCTCAACAACACAAGCCACCTCTGATGTTGGTCTTTCCCCTCCCCTTCCTGTGTTTTTCACACTGTGCATGGCGGGAATACACCACAGCTTTTAAATCTTCAAACGCTCACATTGCAAATTTCTGTCTGTCACACATGAACACACACATTCGAGCGCACAGCGCACTTCCTGTCACTTATTATTATTTGTAGGGATTGTCGGCTTCTCATTTGGCACATAAGATAAGATTCTTTCAACCAGGGAATCCAGCAAATCAGCATTGAAAGGTTGTTCTTTTTGGAGTATGTGCCACAACCCAAAGACCTTGGCTTAATGAGAGAACCAAGCCAAACAGGCTGCTTTGTAATATGCTGTTTTGAAAGGTGTTGTGGCCAAATTTAAGTCCAAAGAAGACAAATAGTCCAAATGGGTAGAGATGTAGGTCACTTTGAAGATTGGAGCAGCGTACACCAAGCAGCTTACAAAGCAGGCACAGGTGACAGATCCCCCTCAGGGACCGGGAGCAGAACAAGGGTTTAAAAGCTATCGGAAAGTAAATTCACATTAAGGACATGTGCTGGATCAATTGATGGATCTGCTAAGCTCTGCTCTTCTAACAAACTAAATTGTACAGCCAGGAGTCCTCGGCCTGTTACTCATTTGTTCTTGACTATAGAGGACATGAATTTGCAGAAAGATTATTGAATGAGTCTGATGCTATTAATTTGTTCAAAAACGTGTTAAAATGCAATTCATACATGCATACAATGATTTGAATAAACATCTATGATGAGCATGTTTTTAATTTCTTAAAGGGGTGGTTAATTATGATTTCACTTTTTTAACTTTAGTTAGTGTGTAATGTTGCTGTTTGAGCATAAACAACATCTGCAAAGTTACGACGCTCAAAGTTCAATGCAAAGGGAGATATTTTCTTTTACAGAAATTGCTTTTTAAGGACTACAACAAATGGCTAGTAGGGACTACAACAAGCTTCTTCCTGGGTTAGTGACATCACTAACCCTAAAATTTACATAAACCCCACCCCCAAGAACACACAACAAAGGGGGCGAGGCCATGTTGGGCTGCTTTAGAGAAGAGGAAGAGTTGTTGTAGTAGAGTGTTATTGTCATGCCGTCATTTTATGCCAGACTGCTTCACAAACGAGGGTCAATTCAACGCTGGATTTGCACAAAAGATTAACATGACGGCACATGCTAGTCGATGAGTTGAATCAACTCCACAGCAACTACATAAATTTGTCCGACTCTGGTTTGAACAATATAAGGCTGAACACCGTTACTGACAATCCTCATTTTGGCTGCGTGAGATTCTCCAGCTTTGTTGTTGTTGAGCAACCAAAGCACAAGCTGTTAAAGCTCCACCCTCTTCTGGAAAGGGGGCCGGGAGCAGCAGCTCATTTGCATTTAAAGGGACACACACGAAAACTGTGTGTTTTTGCTCACACCCAAATAGGGGCAAATTTGTCAAGCTATAATAAATGATCTGTGGGGTATTTTGAGCTGAAACTTCACAGACACATTCTGGGGACACCAGAGACTTATATTACATCTTGTAAAAGGGTCGCCGTTAATTATGTTTTGAGGGAATAAAGTCAAACATTTTAGAGTGATGTAGCATCTGGACCAGACACACAATTATTCATTTAATTTAATGAATAATCCAGAAACTCTCCCTCACAAGTCCTGTTAATTCCATCCCCCACAACTGCAACACAGAGACAGAATAGGTGTCCTGTTCCTATTTTATTGCTGTCAGGAATGTGCAGAGAAGATAGTGACTCTGACTTCATTCTTTCTGAGAGGGACAAATAAACCCTCTTAATCCTATATATTCTATATATAACCACTTGAGAAATGTATAAACGTGTATCCAATTTTCCCCTGTCATGATTTTCCTTTTATAGGGTTTATTCTATGTATTAATTGTTTTTCTGTGGCCACGGAAATTATCCTTTCTATAAGAGTTGATAGACGATCAATACTGAGTGTTTGCTGGCCGAACAGATAAATTGATTGTAATATTAATTCAGCTACATTAAGTTAATTTGATTAACTGATTCAAATATTTATAATTAATCATAACGAGTTATGACTAATTATTAATATTTCCCCTTTTGAGCTAATAAATATTGTTACAGTGACAACTGATATCATAAAGAAAAAAACATATTGTAATAATGAAAAATCTAAAAAGAAAACTTACGTAGAAATGACCAAAGTGCTTCACTGCTTCACAAACTTTTGTCTGCCCAAATAAAAGTCATGTGATGCAAAATCTGATCATTTTTATAACAAGGCCAGGCTAGATCAGGTTGTAAAATGTCATGTGGGAAGACTCACCTAGAAAAATATATTTAAAAAAAAAAAACTATAGATGTGTATACTGTCACGTTCCCAGTCATTCTCGGACTACATTTCCCACAATCCTCCCTGGCAATCACCTGCAATCCCTCCACCAATCACTAATCACCACACCCAGCTGCAACTCATTATCTGGACTATTTAAGCCACACACACCCTCACACACATTGCGAGGTCTTGTTAACTCTTGTTACATTTCTGAGCGTTCATCATTCTGTTTGTCTGCCGGTTATTGCCCCAGTCTATTCCCCGTCTACGATTCTCTGCTGCCTGCCTTTGGACTGTTTATTGTTTACTGGACTTGTGATTGATATCTGCCTGCCCTGATTCTACTGCCTGTTCCATGACCACGATTCTGCTTTGTCCCTGCTGTACCTGTTTGCCACTGTTTGACTACGAACTCTGTTTAATAAAAGCTGCAAACGGATCCCGCTTCGTTACATATACGAATTCAAGTGGCAAAGAAACTGTTATCACTTTTTACTTGATGGTTACACACCACATGACATTTTCAGAGATATTAAATTGAAAACTTTTCTTGAAGATGATATAACTTTTCAAAACCATATGAAACCATCATAAATATATACATTTCTAAAAACGTATAATTTTACTTATACATTTCTAAAAACTAGTGCTGTCATAATCGCATCTAACATAAGTTTGTAAATATGTAATATATATGTACATACACACACACACATACATTTACATATACATATATATATATATATATAAACTAAATTAAACTTGTGATTATTCGATTTGACAACACTACTTACAACGTGTTTTACACCGGAGTATTAAAAGATTTTTCATGTTTTTATCATGGGCACTCATATTTGTTATTTATTAAAGCCAATCGGCTTTATTAGTATGAAGAAAATATATCTGAAGAGGTTTGAGATCAGAGTGAACCCTCTGAAATCTTGTCTATTTTAGTTTGCAGTTGTCACTGTGCTCCCCTACATCTAACAATCAAATATCATTCAGTCAGGAAGATTTCACAGAGCATATTTTAGACAACAGCTGGAGCTCTACCGCCACATCCTCACGTCCCAGCTCAGTGTTTTGTTATTCATGTCCTTTTCCAAATTTCAGAGATCAAGGCTAGCTCTGTATCGAGGACAGCTGCCATCTGGTTTCCCTGTACTCAGTCGGCCATGTCCCCAGTCCTGTATCATTGGATCCACATACTATAAGGGAACCATCCACTGAAATTAGAGCTGAGAAAGATAGTATTTAATCAGACAGGCCCATCCCTCTCGGCCATTAATTGGACGTCAGGCACATCCCAGGTCCGAGCGAGTTTCCTTTATCCATTTCAGAACTCACCTCTGGCTCATCTTGACATGTCTCTGAAACCACATCTGGAGTCAGCACATTTCTCCTCTTGGAAAGGGAAACGGCTATGCCTTGCCAATTGAAGGGCTTCTAGATTAATGAGGTCTGCCACTTTATTTAAGCTATTTTTATAAAGGCAGTTCTCACACAGCAAGCATTTGATTTGCACGCGCAGCAAGTTTGACAACTGTCCTTTGAGGCAAATTGATTTATGTATGGAAGAGTATGAGAGAAGCCCAATTTCAGACCTTTATAGGAACTCAAAAAGTGTCAAGTGAAAAAGGTGTTGAGCAACAGAGAATATAAGAGCTGTTGGCAAAGGACATCATTTCCCATTAATCATATTTAACCCCAGAGCACAGTTTTATAGGCTCAGCAGCACAGTATGAAATTCGTGATCAGATCCAGTGCATATCAAGCACATTTATTATATGGCGTAAAATGCCAGACTAGACTTTCACTCTTCCTAAAGAAAATGTAAATGCCTATGTAACTTGTCATAATGCTATAGTTCAGGTCCCTTCTTCACTGCAATCTTGTTTTATGACATCCTGAGTGAGCACATACGTCCTCAGCAAATTGGATAATTTGAGCTGTAATTCAATGTTTAATAATAGTATTTGCACTTTCTTATTAAAATAATATCAATTAAATTATTTAAATAATATCTGTTTATGTTAAAATTTGTCATCTAATAATCAAGGCCAGAATCACGGATACCAATTCAGATAATGCTATTAAGCTTAATTATTTTCCATTCTCTTAGGATAAAAGTAATTATATTAATTTAATACATTTAAAAAACAACATTCATAACATTTAACGGGCCTAAACTGCAATTATTAAACCACTAATAATATACATATTATTTACACTCTAAGTTTAGGGTCAGTAAGGTCAGTTTTTGTTTTTGAAAGAAGTCATTTATGCTCACTCAGGCTGCATTTACTTGACCATAAATACACTAAAACAGTAATATTGTGAAATATTATTACAATTTAGTTTATTATTACTATTAGTTTACAGTTTACTATTTTACAGTTTTAAAATGTAATTTTATTCCTGTGAGGTGAAAGCTGAATGATCCTTCAGAAATCATTCTAATATGCTGATTTGACACTCAAGAAACATTTCTTATCATTATCAAAGTTCAAAAAACTCAATAAAAAAAAAATAAATAAAAAAAAGATTTTTTTAACACTATAAATGTCTTTACTGTCAATCTTATAACAACTTTTAATTTAAATTGATAACAATCGTCAATAAATAATATAATGTCGCATGTAGCCTTGCCTTTATTTGATGTGAAATAACTCTAGATCATACAGTAGTTAAAATCAGGAATGATTCTGTTGAAACGACATCATTACTGAAAGTATTAGGGGTATAACGGTACATGTATTCGTCCCGAACAGTCACGGTACAGACGTCATGGTTCGGTGCATACAGTCAGACGAAGAATACAGTCAGTCACATGCGATCCACACTCCGATCCAGAAGGGGGCGGCAATGCAACACTGCTTGGTAACCGCCACAACAGGAAAAAGTGCAGAAGAAGAAGAAGAGATGATCTATGCATAGATATGTTTACGTGTAATCTCTGAAACAGTGTTTCAACCGTGGAAAGACATCAATAAAACAGCTTGAGAATAATATCTCTCGCAGCATTACATTTACCTCAGGCAAGTCATTTAGAGTCAACATGTTAATGGGGAGCGTTTCACTAAATATATGCACTATATTAGCTTATATATTCATTATATTTACTTTACCTGTAAGTAATGTCTTACTTATTTAATGTTTAAATAAATTTGTCATGAAAACAAGTTATAACAGTAACTGTGTAAATGATTATATTTCAAAAAGGAAGTAGAACAATAATTTTATAATTCGATTTCGAAGTTAATGCAAAACCTGCCTTATGTGCAATTAGCATGTTTTTTATTATTTACTTATAAATTTATTTAAAGAGAGAAACACAATTTGCTCAATAAACCACTGTTTGATAAAAAAAATTTACCAAATCCGAAACCGAACCATGACTTCAATACCAAGGTACGTACCGAACCGTCACGTTTGTGTACCGTTACACCCCTAGAAAGTATTACTTCAGGATGTATCCACCCATACAAACGTTTTCTTTATACTTTTGACCACATTTAGAGGAGGTAATAAACAGCCAACAGCCTGTTTGGTGATTATTAGGCATGGTGGTGACATTATGAGATTCTTGGCTTTTTGCTACAAATTACAATGCAAGCAACACTACAGGACCAAGAATGAGCTAAAACGAGTCTCAAGGCAACAATATTCAAGGCTATATAAACGTAACATATCCTCAGCCTCTTAATTACCAAATGCAGCGGACCTCAGGGACACATTTCACAGCTGTAAACACTCAAGACATATGGGCATATCTGCACTTCTCAGCACTCAGAGACAACAGCATGGCAATGTCAGCTCTGGGTCAGAGCGAAGGAGTCCGCATAAAGCAGAAAACACTTCACTTTAAAATATTCCCGGCTCTGATGACCGGAAAATTGGTTGGTTGAAGTTGGAACATGGCCAGGCTAATTTGTTTATTTCAGGCTTTAAGCGTTCCAATGTATTCGAACCACACAAGTGGGATCATTTAATTACAATTCAATTTTCATTCGCACACAGGGCGAATCCCCCTCTGCCATGTGAAGATTTCTAGGGGTGGACTGTGACAAAATTACAGAGGGGAGCGCAGACACTGCAACGAATTACCCATTATCCCCTTCTGAACAATTCCTGACTGTCAGACAATGACTGTTTGAAAAATAAATAGAGGCTCATCACTGGTTTCATTGTCAGGAGACAGATGCGGTGGCCTGTATTTGAGCAGTAATGAATGTTTGCATCAAGGAAGTATCTTGAAAACCACTAAGAATCCATCTGACATTCTGGAAAGAAACACTCTAAAAAATTTAGATCTATATATAAATCTCTCTCGTCAAAAGATCTCAAAGCATGGCAACACACACACAACAGGCAGCTGTTGGACAACACAGGCCTGCATCTCTTTAATGAAAGTTTGATGCTGGCGATGTGATCGATGCAACCTTGTGACTCACTGCATCTGCACCACATCAGAAGTCAGACTAATGTTTTAACATGTGCTCTTTGGAAATTTGAGCCAGCATATTAATAAATCATATTACGCACCAAAAGCAAAAAAAAAACTGTTGTCTATCAAGTTATTCAGGAGCCACAGACTGGCTGCACAAAGAGAACATTCTAGTGCGAGGAAAAGGCCTTTGCACATTCTTGTAAAAATAAATAGAAAAATAAATACATACATATTGTCAGTAACAAGTCCATTGAGATGTTCTCAATGGATCCTTTCAGTCCATTAAGAAGGCCTGTTGTCAGTGGCCATTGTATAAAATTAATAAGTTCATCTGAGACATATCAGTCATGAGGACGCTATGTATTTCTCAGCAGCATTTCAAAATGAGCAACTATTAAACTGTCAGAGGGACAGAAAGGCACATGGAAAATGCTGTGTGGAATAAAAGAGCCTACGAAGATGGGAGGAAACACAACATAACGCCTCATTACAATGTCTAGGACAGTTAGTGTCATGAACACCGTGGTATTAACCATGAAAAATGGTGTTTCAGTCTCTCTTATGGCAGAGAAGAAAATCACTATGGTCAGAATGAGGAGAGATAATGAAGCTGAGACTATAATGCCATTATAAATTGAAATATGAGTCGAATCTCATCTCCAACAATACTCCAGAAACACACTGACATTGTATATGTGAAACAGCTGGGAAAATGTCTTATAATTAGGAATGTGTCTGTTCAGTGAATCTGAATATTTATCATCATGATCAAAATAAGCATCATATACAGTACTGAGCAGTCGTCATTCCTGAGGACTAAAATTGAAGCTTATGTATGTCATTTCATTTGGATACATTTCTACAGATTTTAACCTCTCTAAATTGCAATTTGAGAACATCTTCTGGTACTTATCTTGAGGAAAAATGGTATAGAGCTACCTAACAGCACTCTGAAGTCAATTGCTTACATTACTCAAATCTCTTAGCTGAGGAACATTAAGGCTTCTTTCACTAATAATTCAGTACTGAACAATTAAGATTTCTATTTTGGAAAAGAGGATGAAATTAAAAGGAAAGAGGATGTGAAATTATAAGGAAAAAGGATGTGAAATTATGAGGAAAAGAGGGGAGAATTGGGTTAGGAGATGGCAAACTGGATTCAACTCGTGAATGAGCATCAAGGCTCATTACTAGGTCAACGCTCTGACATCAACCTTTTTACCTTGGCAATCTCGTAGTAATTGTGCTTACAATTTCCAAAATTCCCGTAGAATTACTTTAAAGGAGGGACCCAAGGCATATCTAGAGACTTGGCAGTAAGTAGTGGTCAACCAATATAGATATTTGATGGCTAACGCCAATATCTTTCTGATCAGGGTGGCATTTTCAGCAATGTCAAAATAAAAGTCACACATCCTGCACATCAGCCAAATGGCCAAAAATTCATTATTAATTTATTTATTTATCGACCAATGCAGATAATTAAAAAAATTCTACATCGGCTATATGATATATCAACCTTGACTATCTATCACCGGCCACTAGCAGAAAGCAACTCTTCAACTGCATAGCAATGTGCTAAAAATTTAATAATTGTTCTGTATGGGCAAGCCCCACTCACTACTTCTTTAAACATAATTTTCTTGGCAAATTCATAATTTAAGGTAGATTTAACTAGTATTCTCACACAAATCTAATCCGAATCAAATCTAATCTTCTCTGAAGTCATACATTTATATATAAATGAATATGGCACCAATCAGCAGTGTTGTAGTCAAGACCAGCTCATTCAAGTCCATGCACAGGCTGAGACCTGAGTAGGTTGAGTCCGAGTAAAGAGTGAGCCCAAATGTCTATGACATGAAGACATAGACTCAAGACTGAATCCAGTCTTGTCCAGTTTAAAGTAATACAACACAGCCAATCAGTTGCCATTTTTATTCTTTCCAGTAACCACGAAATCACACGCACAGGATTGTGGGATATCACAGGAGGGCAAAGGGTCTATAGCTGACAGGACAATCGCTGTATACTACAGGCAAATATTTTTGAATAATGATATCCAGGGCTTGACATTTAACACCCGCCAAGCCTCCAAACGCAGGTGGATTTTCATGCACTAGCCACTTTGGCGGGTTGAATTTAACATTTAATAAATACATTTTTCAATTGTAGGAATCTGAAAATAATAAACTGCAATGTAGTGTTATCAAAAATATTGATTTTTCTATACATATCGATACTGAAATATCTGAAACCCTTCCAATATTAATTTTCCACAGAATAGATAATACCAGCTTCTTTTTCTCTCCCGCCTCCCCTCACTCGCTCGTCTCATTCGCTCCGGATGAATATTGTTGGTGTTACAGGGCTTGAATTTCGGAGTGGGATTGCGTGCATTGTGCATAATTTTACTCATTCCCGCAGATTTTGTGCTCACACCCAAAGTGCGCACACATAAAGCCGCCTCTCAGTACTAAATTGAGTTCTTTTTTTACTGCTTATTGCACTCAAACAGTCAAATACACACAAAATAATGTCAAAATGCCGGTCTTGGCGAGTTCAGTTAAGTTTTAAGTGAACGTAAACAGATGAGAAAGAAAAAGTATAATGGATCAGTGCGTCAGGTCTTAAAGTGACAGCAGCCTAATATCTAAATGGCAGTTTTGTTGTGGCCACTGAAAAAGCCTAGTGTCTAGTAACTTTTGAAAACCACTAGCCACTGTGGCTGGTGAGCAAAAAAGTTGACCTGACATCTAAACTGTAAAGCTGATATAGCTGTGCTAGTTGTGTCTTTCATATCACTCCAAAGTCCTCTTCTCATAAAAATAAATTATTAAATAAAGTTTTTCATGTACATTATTTATTCATTTGGCATAGGCCTCATGATTATTCGAATTAAACCAAAATTGTGATATACTCTAGGGCTGTGGTTTAATTAAAAAAGTATATGCACTGTGTTTCAGAGTGAAGCGCAGCCCGGTGTTTTTAACACATGAGCAGCTAATGATCCGAAGATGTTTCCAGTGTTTCAGAGTGGCTCACAGTAAATGCTGCTCCATCTCTGCTTCTTGTCTGAGTATATCAATATTTTATATAGTATATCTCTGAGTTATAATTATAATTATTTTATAGCCATATTGATATATAAATCATAAAATTTGACCAAATTGTGCAGCCCTCCCATTTTAAATTGCAATCATATTTTTTTATTAGAAAAAAAAAAAAAACAATTGCAATTACATTTTTTTACCCAAACCGTGCAGCCCTAATCTGGCATGTAGCTGTGCTTCATATCTGACCGTACATTATCCCTCACTTAACAGAAGAAAAATGTTAAGTACAAATACATACAGTAAAAGGTCAGATGTAAGCAATGATAAGGAGGTCTCTATAAACGATTAAAGGTCAGATGGTCACGTGAACGGTGAGCACGGCATCACACGATTCAGTTTCAAAGACCTTCACTCTTTACTGAATGCCATTTTCTGAGACCTTTGGAGCCACATGGTTCAGGTGTCTCCTTTTGTTTCAGCAGGACTGCAGGAAGCAGGTTTGGAGCCTCCCTGGGGCTACGGGAGGTCAGTTTCAGCAGCTCCTAAGGTAAAGTAGAGGAACACGGCGCAGTCAGAATGCCCTGGTGCTCATGTGTCAGCGTGCTGTCAGCGGTAGCAGTGCATTCCCAGAAAAAGTACAGGACCAGAGGGGGCTCACGCACTGTCTATTCCACTTTCCATTAAGAGTGCACATGGGCACGCTTGCACCCTTGGAAACCCAGTAATACCACTCTCATCTTTTCTGAGCTAGCTTTGATGTGCTCTTCTGTGAAGTTGATTTCGAGCAGGCACTCCACTGTGAGAATGGGGCCTTTATAAGAAGTACAAATGGTTTGATTGAGCATTACTTTCTTGTTTCTACATGTCACACACCCACCTAATTCCTATGGCTTTCTTCAATGAATCCTAAATGTACTTTTGGGGAGCAAGGCAAACAGAGGAACTATCTGCACCTAATACATCCAAACATGAATCAGACCGAGAGGATTCTCTGCAAAGTCTTGAACAAATGAAAGACAGACAGTTTTCTCACCTTGATAAATCAAAGCAAAGACACAATACTGTGACACTAACAGAATTAAACAACTCAGAACGTTAAGCTCTAACCGTAATCCAGCGATGCCTTTGAACAGCATTAGGAAACTTGCTGAAACAAAGACTGAAAGAATTTTTAACTCAGAAGAGCTGTTTTTGCAATGCATTAGTCATTAAAAGACTGTCTAGCATTATTTATAGATGATGCTTTTGTTCTGAGTAATGTAGATGCGAAGGAGTGCTAGTAGCACGAAATCTGTGTCACTGTTGTTTTAACAGCAAAGTATGAATGGAGCATGTATGTGCCTTCCACATGCATACCAAGTGCTTGTAAGAACTAGATGGGAACGATAATGTCACATCTTACAGGTTGCATGTGCATGCATGCATGCTGTCAGGTACAAACAAAAAGATTTAAGGGAACTTCAGTTTTATAACGAGTGACACAACAATTACATGCTGACAATGTCATAACAATGGCTTTACAATAATAAAAGATATGCATGTCAATGATCCATTTTTTATTATTCACCTCTTACTTTTACAGTCCATTTCACTGGCACACTTGGCTGCCGCAGAACAATCTTAAAGTTCTTGGATATTTTAAACATTGGATATTTAAATTTATGAGAGAGTTCTTTGGTGCTGAGCTTTCTGTTTTGCCTTTGGATAACTCTGCTGTTTTCAAACCAGGACTCTTTATGTTCTATAACAAAAAAGTGGAATACAAAAGCTACATTTACAGGTGGTTTTCATTTTTTTAAGTTTTACTTGTTGCAATATACAAAGGATCTGTTGTAAATTCGAATGAGTTGCATTGTAAGGCATCATAGGCACCTTAAAGGCATAATTCACCCAAAAGTGAAAAAAGTCATCATTTACTCGCCCTCATCAAAGAAACATGTCTCAGTGTTTTTTTTTTTTTTTATAATTCATGGCCTCAGTATCCAATTTTTCCTCCCCACGTCTCATTAGGGTGAGTAAATGATTACGATTTTTTTGTTTTTAGGTGAACTATGCCATTAAGGTATGTCTCCTAAGACAGATTTGGGCCAAAAGGAGAAAATCACAAAGAACAAAATCCCAGAATGCACTGCAACGACCTAAACAAAAGGAAAATATCCAAGATGGTGAACAATTTGAGAGAAATAAATATTTCATTTAATTTTGAAAAGTAACTAAAATATTTAAAATATATAATTAAAAATGGATTATTTTACTAAATATTTTCTAGGGTTGCACCGATCATGATTTTTCATGGCCAATTCCAATATTGGTTGTTAAATACTGCAGTTTGGATGCTTTCATTGTGATACTGGCTGGGTATACAAAAGTTTATAAAATTGACAGCATATCTTTACTTGGGGCATTTGGAAACAAAGCTTGCCTATTTCAGAGATGCACGCAAAAGTGAAAACGCTTGCTCTGCTCCGCTTGTGGGATTGACAGTGGACCAGAGAAAGTGTTGAGAGAGTCAAAAGGTTGGGCAGTTTATGCAAATACAGCCAATCGCTGTAAGGTTCAGGTAGTGATGTCGAACCCCTAAAACGGAGGCGTTATAGCATTGCCAGCAGAATTTAGCAGAGTTTTGTCGCTGTAGCAGACACGCACCATATATGACGTCAGCGAGGTGTGGGAAGTCCATTTCACGTTCCGGTGTGCACAGCATTTTTTGTAACTTTGCGTGCGAATCGGCTTCCGAAGATGCATGACTTTGAGGTGATTCTGGGCGAGCAGGTATATCTGTACCGGGATCTTACCTGCACCAAATTTGCGCTTGTCTAAATTAATTGCTTAAATTTACAAAATGAGCCTAAAATAGCAGAAATAAGCCTTTTTAATGAAAATAAAGGTGCATGTTTAATAAAATTGTTCATGAATTTAAATGAAAATATTAAATGAAATTAGAAAATATTGAAAAAATTATTGTTTAATTTTGTCTTATACATGTGTTCTCATATCCTTATATTTTGTTCTATTGTCACAATTAATAATCTCAAGGTTTAGCGTGGGTTTGGTGAAGTGTAATAAAAACAAACATCGTCACGTGTGTACCTTTCTTGTCACTGCTGCTTCCTGATGGTTTAGAGGACAATTATTCCAAATCGGCCCGTCATTTCAAAGAATAGTACAACGGTGAGCACGTCAAGTATAAACGCCCCGTCCATTTGGGGAGGAGCACGAGGCTTTACACAAAGCAGCTGCGCTTATAAACACTACTTAAATTATATGCATAATATGGAGGTAAATGCAAAAGAAAATGCCATAGAAACTTTTCTGAAGACAGTCAGTTCCCTTTCAGAGACCCATTCATATAAACCCCCACCCCCAATTCAATATACATATTTTTCTTCCAATGTTTCGAGCATCGCGAACAGTTAGCTTGCTGTGTCTGGTACAGTACATTCTCTGCTCTCTTCTCCTCTTTATGTCTGTCTTCAGCGTGTCTCATCTCTGGCCTGTTTTACCGCCATGTTACAGACTTCACAATATTTCCACACAAATGACATTTTGGGAAATTTTTGCAATGCAGTTTGTGTGCAAGTCTGGAACAGAGATCGGCCCAAAGAAAACAAAAAGTTGTGATTTTTGGCCGTGCATTGTGTTGTATGCAATGTATTTTTATACTTGTTATGTAAAAATAGCACGTTAAAGTCAAACTGTACATTTCACACGAGTTGCTGCCTGTTTCAAATCCGTCACTTATGAGGTTGTATTTCAGTGAGGATGTTTGCTAGGGGTGCAACGGTTCAGATTACTCACGGTTTGGATCACGGTTTTAGGCTCACGGTTTCGGTAAGGTTCGGTATGTGCTATGTTCAGGTAAAAAATTACTACTGTCAAATAAAAATAAAGAAAATAAGAACAAATAATCAAACGGCACAAATAAATACAGTAAAGCAAAGATACAAATAAATAACTGGATACATGAAAAACCTGAAAAGCTTTTTCAGGTACAGAAATTGAATAGCTAATAAAATGTAAAACAACATTGCATGTAATCTTCATGAATTAAATAAAGATCAATCATTATTAATTATAAAGTAACTATTCAGTCATAAGCAATGAGTGATTTCCTTGTCTTTTGTTGTTTAACATTAAAAACACATTCAGACAGCAGGAACGAAAGGGCTGCTGTCTCTTTAAGACATAATACACGGATCAGTATACTGATACTGAACACATGCGTTCTTTCTCGAGTGTATAAGTTCACTTAAGAAATAACCGACAATGCTTGTTAGGATACTCGCCAAGACGGGCATGTTGACATAATTTTGTGTAAATTTGTCCGTTCAAGAACAAGACTTGAAAGAGACCTCAATATTTACGCTGTACAAGCGCTTTGGATGAGTGCACAAATGACTGCTCATATAGCATACGGCACTAGCAATGAACAAAGTTTAGGGGAAGCCAGAATGCGTATCCTTCGACAGAAACATACATAAGCCTAACTCTTGTCCGTTTTATTTATTTTCTGCAAACCATATTATAGATGCGTATGCGTCGCTAGATATGAGATGAACCGTGGTGCGCGTGCCGAACCGAGTGTGCAGAACGGTACGGTTCGATTTTTTTTACTGAAAACCGTTCAGTAGGTTGCTCAATAGGTTTTGGATCAGAGCATTGTGTATCCTTCATAATAGCTTGGTTGCATGATCCTACGGCTACACACTGTGCTCTTTTCTTCAAATTCAATAAAGCAAAAACATTAATAACAGGTGAACAGGTCAAACACAACTTTCATAAGACCTCATTAATCTAAAAGCAAACAACATGACAAACAGTTTATACAACTAGGTCAGTGATCATGAGCCAAAGGACAAAGATTTTCAACATCCTTTCAGGCCAAATGGTAGATTAATCTAATGTTTTTGACATATTCTTGTTGCCTTACATATAGCAGGAGCTAATTTCTTAGAGACTTTAAGAGGACGGATAATAGCGTTATCTTTACGACACTCGTGTCTGTTTTTGCAGCGTGACTGATGTTCTTAAAAGGTTTCGTGATTTCAAAAAACCACCACTTAACTGCTGCATGTTTTATAACAGCAGTCGGATCAAGTATCCTTCAGTCGTGACACAGGCAAACAGATGGAAGGCATCATGGTTGTGGTCTCTTCTCAATCTGATAGCTTTAAACTGGACTGACTTCTAGGCGGTGACGTGACAAACAGCGTGCTGCCTTTTTGCCCATCTCCTGCTGTGCATTTCCACAGGCTTTGTGGTTCATCCAAGTACTGTATACAGCAGGGGTGATGGAGGAGTGTGGAGAGATGCGGAGATCTTTTTGCTCATTCATCTGGAGAGATACAACATAGTCCCTGCTGACACTACAATTACTGCTCAGAGGATCCCTGCCCAGGCTCAACATCAAAAAACCTTGTGAAACTCTAATTAGTTTCTGAAGTGAACAAGCTGATCGACAGCTTCAATAATTTTTTTTTTTTTTTAAATAGGCCATATGAGGAGAGGAGAGGGAAGTATTCGTTTCTTTGGTCTGTTTGTTGGACTGGACTTATGAGCTCGATCACTCAATGTTGGTCATTTCTGTTTCTCTATAAAACATTAATATGCCCTAGTCAAACTCAGCACTTAAAAGGTTAAAGAAAATGTTGTTTATTAAACTTAGTATTTCCAATTAAACTAGTATTTCCACTTAACATTACTGTAGTAAACGCTGCACAAAGTTGAGTGGATCTCTGAGCTCGTGTGAGTGAGTGGAGGCGGGGCTAATTTGCATATTAATGGTTCCATGTATATTAAATGAAGCAAGGGTGTCGAGTTACACAAACTATTTTAAGGCATGAAGAATTTTTCTTTCACAGATGAGTTTTAAGGGATAAAATTATTGACTACAGGGACACTTTAACATTCACACTTCAGAAATTGCTCTACAACATTCAGGTGAAAGCGGAGGAGATAACTTCCTTTTGCTATTGTCTCAGAGTATCAGTCTCAATGTCACTTACTCTCAAAGAAATGGAAAACACACAGTTCTCCTCTCAATTTGCATGTCCATTCAATCAAGTTGTAAAGAATGATAGAGCCTAAAAGAGGAATTAGTACAAAAGAGGAAAACAGCATTTGCAAAGCATTTATGTATTAAGTTGGTCTGCGTTCCTTTGAAGCCTGGTTTGAAATCAAACCATAACACGAGAGCCCGCAAAATAGCAAATATGCACTGAATTGAGTCTATAATCCAGTTTCATTTTTCTGTACACCAAGACCTGAAAGCTGAACAACAAGAACTAAGCACTAAGAGGAAAATAAAACATCAGATCAGAGACAGTCCAAAATCAATTTAGGAGATTATCAGAAATACAGAAGAAATTAAACTATTAAAAAAGTAATGAAACAGACAAACAGTCAAACTCTGCAACTGCTCATGAATTAATAAGAACGGATACAGTGAGCAACATTAAATAAGCTTTTATCAGAGTGTGTCAGATGATTTTTGAAGTGAATTGGGATTTTCCAGTCTACACATCCCTTTAAGGCATTTCATCTTTAAAATGTTTGATTAGAAGAAATGACCTATTTCTGCAGTGCTGAAAGTGAGCAAACCAACGCAGTTTTTCAAAGCAGCTGAAGAAGAATCTCACATTTGATCAAAGACTATAATTCTTTTGTATTAATTAAAGGGATAGTTCACACAAAAATGACAATTATGTTATCATTTACTCATGTTGTTCCAATCCTGCATGACTTTCTTTCTTCTGCAAATGTCTCAGTGTTTTTTTTTCTCCATACAATGAAAGTAAATGGGGTCCAATATTGTTTTAGACCCCGCTGACTTCCATTAAATGGGCAAAACATTCTTCAACAAACCTTTTTTTTGTGTTCTGCAGAACAATGAAAGTCATATAGGCAAACACTGTAAATGTTGGTGCTACGTTCAAACTTTTACACTGTAAGAGAACTGTTCATTAATTATTAAAATTAAAATGAGACAACAAACAAGCAGGGGATGTGAAATTATATGATTCTTTACAGATGCTAAACTCACAGACTTACTTTTGGAGATAATCCTGGTTATTGCTAACATTAGGTATTAGATCGATTTTACAGGCTAGATAGCCTAGAGAGGGCAAAAACTGTTTAGAAACACCATTTGCAATTTTATTCAGAGTCACAGAAATAGCAGCTTAATGCATTTAAGCATGTAGACACGATCAAGACGATCTGCTGAAGTTCAAACTGAGCTTTAGAAAATGGAGTACAAATGTGATTTAAAGGATTAGTTCACTTTCAAATGAAAATTTTCCCATATCCATATTTAACAAGCTATGAAGTCAAATATCTAGTTTCCGCCAGACGCCTTACGTATTCAAGTTATGAAGAAAGTGTAAACTGGCGTCACGTCAGTTAAGGTTTTTCTATAAGTTGAATAGGGAAGGTGTAGGAAGTAGCATAAGCTTTTTGAACTGCAAGAGTTTTACACTTTCTTCGTATGTTGAATACGGAAGGCGGTCTGGCGGAAGCTAGATATTTTACTTCATAACTTGTTAAATATGGATTTTTCTTTTACACAAATGTATCGTTTTGCTTCAGAAGGCCTTTATTAACCCCCCGGAGCTGTGTGGAGTACGTTCATGATGGATGGATGTGGATGGAAACACTTTCTTCAGCTCATACTCGTGACCCCCATTCACTGCCATTATAAAGCTTGGATGCGTCAGGATATTTATTAAAATATCTCTGATTGCGTTCATCAGAAAGAAGAAAGTCATATACACCTAGGATGGCTTGAGGGTGAGTAAAGCTTAGGCTAATTTGAATTTGAATTTGAACTAATCCTTTAAGTGACTTTGAACGTGGCATGGTTGGTGCCAGACGGGCTGGTCTGAGTATTTCAGAAACTGCTGATCTACTGGGATTTTCACAAACAACCATCTTTGTAGTTTACAGAGAATGGTTCAAAAAAGATAAAATATCCAACAGTTCTATTGGGGAAAACGCCTTGTTGATGCCAGAGGTCAGAGGAGAATGACCAGACTGCTTCCAGCTGATAGAAAGGCAACAGTAACTCAAATAAGCACTTGTTACGACCGAGGTCAGTAGAAGAGCATCTCTGAACAAACAACATCGAATTTTGATGCAGATGAGCTACAGCAGTAGAAAAACACACAGGTGCCACTCCTGTCAGCTGAGAACAGGAAACTGGGGTTACAATTTTCATGGGCTCACTGAAACTGGACAAGAGAAGATTGGAAAAACTTTGCATGGTCTGATTAGTCTCGATTTCTGCAACGACATTCAGATATTAAAGTCAGAATTTGGTGTAAACAACATGAAAGCATGGATCCATCCTGCCTTGTATCAGTGGTTCAGGCTGGTGCTGTGACATTCAGATATTAGGATCAAAATTTGGCATAAACAACATGAAAGCATGGATCCATACTGCCTTGTATCAACGGTTCAGGCTGCTGTAGGTGGTGTAATGGTGTGGGGGATATTTTCTTGGCACACTTTGGGCCCCTTAGTACCGATCAAGCATTGTTTAAACACCACAGCCTAATAGAGTATTGTTGCTGGCCATGTCCATCCCTTTATGACCACAGTGTACTCATCTTCTGATGGCTACTTCCAGCAGGATAACACAGCATGTCACAAAGCTCAAATCATTTCAGACTTGAACATGATAACGAGTTTGCTATACTCAAATCTGGCCTCCATAGTCCCCAAATCTCAATCCAATAGAGCACCTTTGGGATATGGTGGAAAGAGAGATTAGCATCACGCAGTGCTTCCCAAAATTTTCCAGGAGACCACTATTCTTCATTTGGAATAACTATTCCCAGTCTCTCTATAGGGTTGCCAAAAGTACCAGTACTTCGCTACCAAGTCGGTACTGAAATGTTAAAAATGTGATGATACTAGCATTTCCCCCTAGCATTTTGAGTGCTGTTAAGCAGGTTATGACTAACTTAAACACCTCTGATTGGCCATTGTGTTCACATGCTCAACAGATATGTCTGTGATTGGCTACAATGATCAACGCTTCAAAAACATGTTGTAAATAGACATCTTTCACACTCTTCACAGAGCGCTTACACAGATACACACAGGAAAGTTTGAAAGCAGGCATCTATCACGGACTGGTCTGCTGATAGACGACTGTTTTCAAATGCTACCACTTTCAAAATCTGTGTAAGTGTTCTGTCCCGCTTTTGAAGCGTTGAACATTGTAGCCAATCACAGACATACCTGTTGAGCGAGTGAACAGAATGGCCAATCACAGGTGTTTAAGTTAGTCAGAATCTGCTCAACAGCACTCAACATGCTAGAGGTGGTATCGTCACCTTTTTAACATTTCAGTATGGTACAGAAGTACCTGTTCTTTTGACAACCCTACTCTCTACATATTTGGATTTTGTATGTTGACGTTTGTGCCGTGTATATGTATAAATGTGCGTGTTTTGAACCCGACCACATTCTTTTGAAGTGAAGTCATTCTTCTGCACAAGCAGCTCTATAAACAAGTTCAATATGCCAGCTATATGTCAGTCAGCAGTGAAGCCCCTTAAGCGTAAAGGATCAGTTCTCTTGCCAAACACAGTGTTCTTCTCTTCTGACGTTATTCTCTGCGACACATGCTTATTGCATCCACACTATCAGCACAGCCCAGCCGCTGTTGGCCTTTAATGGATTCTGCATACACTTGTGATCACACGAGGTGGAAGAAGAGCCTCAGCTCTGTGTGCTAGATGAAGCCCTCTAGCTTCTCTCTGGAGATCTACAAATCAAGCGTCACAGTCTTGGTCTCTTCATCTCCAAGACAAAGGCACTCTCAACCACGTCCCGTCTGCCCTCAATCAGCAAATGAAGAGGGTCTCCAGTGTTTGATTTTGGATTCATAATTTAAAAAAAAGTAAAGAAAATGAGTTAAGATGCAAATGCTACAGAGTGAATAATGAAGTAAATTGCTGAGCAGACAGAAGAACGCTATGCTTTATGCTGTGCTTACATTGAGATCATCCCAATGGACTGAAAACTTCCAGCAAAGCTGCAAACCAGGACAAAAGTTGGAAAACACAAAGACAGAGGTATCGAAGGGTTGACACAATGAGGTAGTTTAAAGGGATAGTTCACACAGAAATGAAAATTACCCCATGATTTACTCACCCTCAAGCCATCCTAGGTGTATATGACTTTTTTTTCCAGACGAATACAATCGGAGTTATATTAAATAATGTCCTGGCTTTCCCAAGCTTTATAACGGCAGTGAATAGAGGATGAGTTTTTGAAGACCAAAAAAAGTGCAACAATATGCTGAGCCAGCGTTCTGACATAGAACCTGAAAGTATTCTCGTCGCTTCATAACATTAAGGTTGAACCACTGTAGTCACATGAATTATTTTAACGCTGTCTTTACCTTTCTGGGTCTTGAAAGGTGCAATGACGTTGCTGCTATGCGTGCATTCGGAAATCCTCGGATTTCATCAAGAACATCTTAATTTGTGTTCTTAAGATGAATGAAGGTCTTACAGGTTTTGGACGACATGAGGGTGAGTAATTAATGACATAAATTTCATTTTTGGGTGAACTAACCCTTTAAGCATGTCATATGCATGTAACAGCCAGTCTACTCTCTGCTGTCTGCGTCAATCTAAAAATTTGATTTTTTTTCCCTAATCTTTTGGAGTATTAAAATCATGCAGTTTTCACAAGTCGTCGCGATATGCCTATTGCGATATGTACATTTGCTATTTTTCGATAATTTTGATATATTTTATACAGTTTTGCTTTATCTTGTTTTAAGGAAACAAGACAAAAATACAGATATATAATTTTTTTTTTTTTTTCCTCAAGTGAAAAAAAAACAGGCAGAGGTACACATTATGACAGCTGTGACAGGTGACAACAGGAAGGACTGTCCACTTAACCATGTTGAGCACAAATGTGTTTGTTGGCTCCACAATCTGGACCCAAAGTCAGTGACATTCAAATGGAGGGTGTTTGTGAATGGCTAAAAATGTCTGGTAGCTGAAAACCATGTGAACTAAATGGCTAGTGGAGCGTCCAGCACTCTGTCAAAGTATCATTCTGAGAAAATGACAACAGATTGTGGTCAGCACAAGCCTGGCGCAAAGCGTGATGAACTGTGAAGGTGCTTTGACGGCATCTTCACCTCAGAGACTCACATCCTGTGTGATTAATATTCAGAAAGCTGACCAGCCTATAAATTACAGGCCTTACAACCTGTAATTGATCTGCTAAATCACAACCCTGATTTTAATGGGGAGAAACAATCATTGGCTGTTAGTTTATTCAGCTAATGGTTTGTTTGTTTAATTTAATGCATATTTGGAAAAAAACAAACTAGATATGGCTACTTGAGACTGGAAAAAAATGACTACAATATAATTTTACAATAAACTAATTTCTTCTGTTTTTAATACTGTAATAGAGCAGAGTCCTGCACTCGGGACAGGTGAACCGCTAATATTTGATATTACGTGTGGAAATATATTTCCCTTGTCATTTGTGGTGTGGGTCAGGAATCAATTAACATGGGCAGACTTTCAAAAGGTCCTGTGCTTATTTGTGCTCTGTAGTCTATAGACCATCAAAGGTTTCTATTTACAACACTATTTGCAGCATTGAGCATTGTAGCCAATTGCGCTGCAACTGAAGCGATTGACAGCTTTATTCATTATTCTGTATATCATCTAATCACAATTTGAATAAAGTTTTTTTTTTTTTTTTTGGGTGCTAAGAGGACCATTGAATATACTGTATAATTATATACGTATATACTGTAGAGTTTCAAGAGAATCAACCGCATTTAAAGGTGCCCTAGATTCAAAAATTTAATTTACCTCGGCATAGTTAAATAACAAGAGTTCAGTGCATGGAAAAGACATACAGTGAGTCTCAAACTCCATTGTTTCCTCCTTCTTATATAAATCTCATTTGTTTAAAAGACCTCAGAAGAACAGGCGAATCTCAACATAACACCGACTGTTACGTAACAGTCGTGGTGTACGCCGCCAATATTTGCATATGCCAGCCCATGTTCCCAACATTATGAAAGGCATTAGACAAGAGCAGGACGTCTGGATGTGCACAGCTGAATCATCAGACTAGGTAAGCAAGCAAGGACAATAGCAAAAAATGGCAGATGGAGCAATAATAACTGACATGATTCATGATTACATGATATTTTTAGTGATATTTGTAAATTGTCTTTCTAAATGTTTCGTTAGCATGTTGCTAATGTACTGTTAAATGTGGTTAAAGTTACCATCGTTTCTTACTGTATTCACAGAAACAAGAGCCGTCGCTATTTTCATTTTTAAACACTTGCAGTCTGTATAATGCATAAACACAACTTCATTCTTTATAAATCTCTCCAACAGTGTAGTATTAGCCGTTAGCCACGGAGCATAGCCTCAAACTCATTCAGAATCAATGTAAACATCAAAATAAACACTGTACTTACGCGATTAGACATGCTGCATGACGAACACTTTGTAAAGATCCATTTTGAGGGTTATATTAGCTGTTTGAACTTTTTTTAATGTTGTTTAAGGCAAGCGCGAGCTCTTGGGGCGTGGAGCACGAGATTTAAAGGGCCACACACCCTGAATCGGCTCATTTATAATGATGCCCCAAAAAAATGAATTAAAAAAAATCTATGGGGTATTTTGAGCTGAAACTTCACAGACACATTCAGGGGACACCTTAGACTTATATTACATCTTTTTAAAAAAAATTCTAGGGCACCTTTAAATTTAGAGTGAATCTGCTAAAATATCCATGCTATTTTATGACAGTAAAGGCTCATATTTGGCTATAAGTTCTTTTAACTTACGGAGAACTCTAAAGGTGATGATACACATGGCAACTTTTTGAGCAATGTTGTATCAATGGGCAACCTGGTAAGACACAGGGTAACGGACAGTAAATACTTTATTATAAACGCTTGTTAGGCACTTTATTTCAACTTTTCAAATATTTTCTTCATTTTTATTAAATATAAATCCCTTTCCCGATCTGATTTGTGATAGGAAAAGGGAGAAGAGCGAGTTTGGCACAAGGCTGATTCAAAACCGCGTTGATTGCGTCAAAAGCTACTTTCACGCGCCATACGCCCTACAGCCTACTCCACTTCAGACGTTAAACATTCCATTGCTTAATTACAGCCTAAGTACATTAAATTGGACATCTGTTGGTATTTTAAGCATTAAATGAGGTAAATTCTCTGTTTTGTGTTCACAAATGACAACTTACCAGTGTAAAAACATGTATGTTCACTCTCCTTTTCTTCGCTCCACTGCTGCTGAGAGGCCGCCATCTTGTTTGAATTTTATATCCAGATATAAATTTGTTGCTCATTCTCAAAAAGTTGCCCTGTGTATCATCACCTTAAGTGTCTGTATAGCCTATGGTGTGATTTATGCACATTTGTTCAAAATAGCCTGTATGGGCAGATTTTTCACATGATGTAGGCAGAAGTTTTGTACTGTTTACACGATGGATACGTGTTCTCATCTTTTTTTCTGTTAAAAAATGTTGGGCTGTGTGTCTATTTTTCTTAAATGCATCAACTCAGAACACTTAATGTTATCTTGGTTTGACTGCTTAGATTACATGAGAAGATAAATAATTTTGCCTAACTAAGATACAATATGGGTGCGGTTCGGGTCACGGCCTTTATGTCAAACGGGTCGGGTCATGTACAGAATTAAATTAGTGCTGCTGTCGGATAACGGGTCAGGTGTTCTTTTGTGCAGGCTATAACACAGGTTAACGGCTTCAGCAGAAGCACATACTATTAATTAACAACCTCGTAGTTCACAGTAAGGTTTACAAGTTATAACGTTGAAAATCTATTTCCCTATGAAGAAATTGAAAGAGTTTTTAGTTCTGGAACCAAACTGTTGCACTCTATAATAACCCAAAACAATGGCCTACTGAACATTCCTGCCTTATAACTTGTCTTTCAGAAAAATTTGTGCAAGAGAAAGACTGAAATAATTATATTTTCATTGTTAAGAAAACTTTTGTGCTTTCAGTTTTGTGCATCAAGCAATGAATGACAACAAAGGTTTTTTATCCTTTCTATTTAATTAGATAAATGTGAACATCTTGAATTACTGTAAACTGTCAAATTCTTCCTGTCTATTTGTTAGCTCTATTATTAAAAGTATAGAGAAATATGGTTTTATGAAGGAGAATTATCTCAAGTTTGTGTGCAGCTGTTTTTCTTATATGTGTGGGATTTATATTATTGTCCTTTAGAAAACACATTGCCATGGGTTCAGCTGAAGTCAGTTTTCCTTTGACTGCTTGAAATACAACTACCTCAAGGTCAAGAGAACGTGACACGTCATCACGTGTTCACGCTGGGTCATGTATGAAAACCCATTCAGGTGAGGAGATAAACAGGCATCACAATTCACATCACAGCTAATGCGTCACACGACATTTTCATTCACATCGATTTTCAAAAAGCCAAATGATTATGTTTTTCTTAAAAAAAAAAAAAAAAACAACAACATCAAGCACAATGCCTTGGGTCATTTAAACTCGAAAGGCCNNNGAAAGGCCAATCTCTCCCGGCACCTGCTACCCATGACGACAGTGACATTATCACATGGAGGTTTGCAAAAAAACGAGGTTTGCAAAAAAACAATGTTTACAATGCTCAATTTAACTAATAACCAAACAATCTCACAGCTGCACATCCGACTCCATGCCAACACCACAATGCTGACAATTTTCCCTCCACGCTTGAATGCCATTAACCTGACGGCTGAACCCTTAATGTTTCAGCTTTAAACCACTTCAAAAGCAACTAGGTCAACACAACAACACAGAAACACAAGGAGCATATAGTACTTCATATAATCCTATTCAAACTATTAACACATTTTTTCCAT